>CM059434.1:68356693-68386693 GCA_030390025.1 Squalus acanthias | reverse complement strand
TGCCTCTTCAAACTGTCGGTGTGCAGGGCACGCGTATCCCAGGGGCGCAGGTAGTTCACAGCGTCCCTGGGATCACGTGGGCCATGGGGAGCCAATCAGAGCAGGGAATCTCCAATCATAGTAAGACCTGTCAAATCTATGAATAGAGACCAACCCCAAAACATAAGTAAAACTTCAAATAAATTTTTTTTAAATCACATTTTTAAAATGACTATATATTGCATAAATTAACTATTTTAAACAAAAATTTAAATTTTTGAAAAAAATAATTAAAGTTTAAAACGGGGCTAAAAATAAACTTACCTTTCTTTAAAGTATTTTAAAATGATAAATCAGTGGAAAAAATATATTTTTTTTACTTTCTTCAACTATTAGCCTGGTAAAAGCAGGCCTTGCGCCTGCTTTCTAGGCGCAGCTGTTTCCGACTTACCTGGACTGAAGCAACTGTGAAAAAAACGGAAGTTTCAGCCGTACGCGCTGCCTCTCCGGCGCAGGTGTTTGACCTGTCAAGCCCTTTCTTCACAGAATGGAAGTTCCGGTTTCCAGCGCATGCACAGTGCATGCCTAAAACCGGCACTTCCGTTGGCCCTACGGGTGAGTACACAGCGCGTACACACCCGTGGAAAACGGAATTTCTGGGCCATTAATATTTGTGATTAGACTTGTCAATGCCCTGTTAATTTTTCTCCTTTAATACGTAATGTTCACTCAATCTTTTTAGGTTTGTTGAGTGGAAAGACCCTTTCAATCCAGCTGGCCAGCCCTGAAGTTCAAAAAATACAATCCTGTCCTGTTAAGTCCTGATGTTTCAAGCCTCAGGATTTCTAACGAGCGATTTTTGGTCAGGGTGGGGAGGAAGGAGAAGGCTGCATTGAGTCATCCCAAAGACTGGGGATGGAAAACCGTGCCATAGTGGGGCGGGGGTGCTCCCTGACAGGGGTAAGGAAGTATAAGAAAGGCGGAGGGTGTTGTTTTCAATACGGATTTGGGATATGTTATCTTCAGACTGTTTGCCACAAGATCCTAAGGTAGAGAAGCTCTGCTGGAAATTACATCTCAAAATGAGCAGTCCAAAGAGTTCACAAACTCTCCCGTGCTACCTGCAAGTGTTCAATGGTGCAATCCGTGCTTGTCAGTTAACGTTATACTCAAAAGCAGTTTCTAAAACTCATAGGGAACACCACGGTCATGGCAAATACTTTACACAGGCCACGCAAAGCCTTGCAGGATTAACATCGATTTTACACCATTAATAGAAAACTGCAAGCTGCACATTTATAAAATGATTTGTGGACAACACAACGCATCTCTTGTTAACATAAGAGAGTGAGAGAGGGGGAGACAGAGAGAGAGAGAGGCAGAGAGTGGGGAAGAGAGAGAGAGATAGGGGGAGAGTGAGAGAGGGAGCGAGAGAGAGAGAGAGACTGGTGTCAACAGAGATCACCACCCTGCCTGCTCAGCTCCTCCAATCCACACACACTGACTCCTACCCTGCCATTGGCCCAGAGCCTGCTCAGCTCCTCCAATCCACACACACTGACTCCTACCCTGCCATTGGTCCAGAGCCTGCTCACCTCCTGCAATCCACACACACTGACTCCTACCCTGCCATTGGCCCAGAGCCTGCTCACCTCATGCAATCCACACTCACTGGGGGAAAAATTGGGTTGGTTAGCGCCTCCCGTTAGTGCCTCTGGGGGGCGCTAATGGGGCGTTAGCAACTTAGTGCCTGAGCGTGGCGATTTTAGCGCCGCTCACGAAATTGACCTGGTGTTTTGCGGTGGCGCTAAACACTACCGCCACGACCTCCTGCGCCCGGAGATAGTGACATCATGCAAGCGTGCAACGCCCCGGTCGTGCCCCGGACCGGAAATTGATTCTCGCCCCCTGACTTAGCGCCTGCCGCTCGGAACGACAAGTAGAGGAGAACGTTTTGAAGTCAGGAAGGGGCTGGGGGAGCGCTATTTAAAGGTGTGCACTTCCTGCTTTTTATTGTCGGCAAAATTTTTGGCATACACAGGTTGAGAGGGAGAGAGACATCTGGAGAGATTTAATGCTGTCCTAATGAGTTTTGGTCCTGAGCAACACTTTTCAGGTTCCTATTTCTCTGAGCTTCATATTTACCACATTTACAAGATGAAATGGGGGTTGTACTAACTCGGGGGGTCATCCTCCAGCTTCACCTTCGGAGACAGCAGAGGTGCAGAGAGAGAGTGGCAAACGTGGCCAGAGGGAGGAGGGCCAACAGGCCTCTGCACAGGAGACCTTACCCTCCCAGGGTATTCCGGGAGCAATTCTCCTACATTCATTTGTCTGAGGAGCAGTGTTTGCGCAGGTTGCGCTTCAGCAAGGAGGTGGTCACTTATCTCCGCCACCTCCTGCAACCAGATCTGCAGCCTCAGCTCAGGACCAGGACGTCTCTGTCGGTGGCAGTGAAGGTGACGGTGGCTCTGAATTTCTATGCCAGCGGCTCCTTCCAGGCTTCAACTAGGGACATAGCAAATATCTCCCAGTTCGCTGTTCATTGCTGCATCCAGGAGGTCACAAATGCTCTGTTCAAAAGGAGAAGGGAGTACATCTCTTTCCCCATGACCCAGAACAAACAGCGTGAAAATGCAGAGGTGTTCCAAAACCGCAAGGGCTTCCACGCTCTAAACCTCCAGTTGGTGTGCGACCACAGACAGTGCATCCTCGCCGTCAATGCCCGCTATCCTGGCAGCAGCCACGATGCTTTCATCCTGCGCCAGACTGGTGTCCCAGACCTCTTCCAACCACCGCGTCACCCAAGTGGCTGGCTCCTCGGGGACAAGGGTTATCCACTCTGCACCTGGCTGATGACACCGCTCCATAACCCCAACACTCCTGCTGAGCTCACATACAATGATAGCCATAGCGCCACCAGGAACCTCATTGAACAGACGATCGGCGTATTGAAGCAACGGTTCCGGTGTCTTGACCACTCTGGAGGAGCCCTGCAGTACTCTCCGGAGCGAGTCTCACTTTTCATTGTTGTGTGCTGCATGCTTCACAACCTTGCAACAGCCATTGCCACCAGGGATTGGTGCACCACCTCAGGAGGAGGAAGAGGGAGAGGAGGAGGAGGCGAAGGAGGAGGATGAAGAGGAGGATCAGCAGCACCCACATGGGAGGGAGGCGCACAATGTTGCCTCTGCAAGGGCCGTCCGTGAAAGCTTGACAGGGAAGATGGCTTCTGGGATGAAGAAGCACATCATCGCAAGCATCCCGCAGCCCCTATTGCCGGGCAAAGCTCCAATGAGTCAAATCAGCAAAGTTGTAAAGTTCCAATAAAATTTTTTTATTTATATGACTAACTGTGTCTTATTTATTCAGGACAAACAATTAGAAACAAACACAACAATTCATAAACTAACCAAACTCGTTCTTACCACATCGAGATAAGCGTCAACACAGTAAACAAATATATTAAGATGGACATCAAACTTTCCCACAAATATTCCCCCCATTTATTGCATAATTTTTACTTTTCGCCCTTCAAGGGTGATCACCATCCCCTGTGCACTTTCCCCTTCCCATCCTACTGCTCCTCCGTAATGTGGCCCCAGTGGCTGCAGCAAGGCTGGCGGAAGGCTGCTGAATGTTGGATCCAGAGACTGCAGATGGCCTTGAAGGATGCCCTCGACCAGCTCTGGGCCTGGAGAGCCCAGCTGCAGACTGCACCAACTCTGCATGGGTGGCAGCAGTCTGGGCTGGCTGTGTTACAGGCTGTGGCAAGTGCAATGGCGGAGTGGCAGTGGTGGGAGCAGGAATGCTGTCATCCTGAGAGAGGACGAGAGGACAGCACCTTCCTGCTCGACTGACACACTCCCACTCCCCCAGGGCAGAACCTCACCATCCGGAGCTATCTGCTCGAGCACAGATTGCTGGCCTGCTGCGGCACTGTGAGATCGCCAGTGGACTGTGGGTGACCCAGCAAGGATGGCAGCAGTCAGTGCTTGCGTGACATCAATCTGAGACTGCATGAGTGCAGTCTGAGACTGGATGGCACCAGCCAATGACTTGATTCCAGCACTAAGTCGTTGTATTGCGTCGGCCTGTGCTGCAATAGATCCTGCCACCTCACCCGTGGCATGGGGTCTGGGTCTCCACGGTCTCACTGGAAGTCAATCATCCTCTGCAACGAGTCAAGGATGGGCTCAAGGGCTTGCGCACCGATGACAGCTGTGCTGGCGGCGGACTCCTCCACATTCCTAGCCAGTGCATCCATGCTCTCGGGCACCCTTGCCATTGCGCCCATGAGCTCAGTGTGCATCCTCATCGCCTGTGCATTCAAGGCCGCTATATCGAGGCCCTCATCCGAGTCCTGTGCAGCAGAACTCGTGTGCGCACTCACCCTCTGGGGAGATGGCCCCCAAGCTTCCCTTCCCCCATGGCGTTGCTGCAGCCCGCTGGGTCCCGGAGCTTCACCCACATCAGATGCAAACCCCCTGCTCCCCTCCAGGGAACGCGTGGCCCCAGTGTCGGAAGTGTCACCCTCGGGAGACGCAGGTGGTGAGGGACAGGCTGGTCAGCTGGTGGTTCACTATCTGAAAGCAGGAAGGTACAAGAGTGGCTTTAACGTGAGGGCAGGGGGGCAATGAGGGAGCAAGGACTGGAGACATTAATTAGATTGAAAGTGTAAAAGGCTGGTGTTGTGAGGGGGAGGTGGTATGAGAGAGGAGAGAAAGCTGATGAACATACCGTTTTTGTCCCCAAGGGGGTCGACCTCTCCACTGGCCACGACGCCTACTACCTGGCTGGCAATGAGTCTGTGGACTCTGTCCTCCAATTCTGTGAGGGGGGTGTAGGTCCCCCTGTCCTCCATTGTCCGCTGGGTCTCTCGGCGGTTTTGTGAAAGCTTGGCCTGCAAGAAAAAGGACAGCGTGTGAGTGAGTGTGCAGCCATGTGTTTGGCAGATGTGCCTACCATAGTTGAATAGCCATTAATGTGTGCAAGGTGTGGGATGCGCATGTGAGTTTTATGAGATGGCCATAGTTGTTGGATGAGCGTTTGGTATTTGGGTATTTACACCGTCTGGGCACAGAGTGAGGTTGAGATGGTGGGATGTAGAGGTATTGAAATTCAGGTACTCACCCTGACCACCCGAGTGAGGTCGTTGAACTTCTTCCGACACTGTGTATGTGTCCTCTGCACCAGGCTCTGCGATGACACATGCTGGGCCACCTCCCTCCAGACTCTTGTAAATCGCGGGGCAATGGCCCCCTGCCACTCTGTGGGAAGACCACTGCCCGTCGCTGTTCAACAGCGCCAACCAGAGCCACCAAAGCCTGGTCGCTAAAGCGGATATTAGCGCCCCAAAATGGCGATACCCAATTTTTCCCCCTGGAGCTCATTCTTGCCAGCAGCAGTGGAGCGACCTTTAGCGAGCAAAGGGTTCCTCGCGATTGGTGAATACCGTGTCCAATTCCCATGCACCTTGCTGCGGAGCAGGCTGCTTTGTTTACATTCAGCGTGCTGTCAAGTTGAGCTCATTTTCCAGTTGGGGAAGTTTCAGCTGAGGCTTGCTGCACATCTGACCTCAGTGACATTTGAGTCGGTCTTTTCACAGTCACAGTTTCACAGCTCAGAGGCCACTCTGACAGGAACCTCCCCAGTCTAAAGGTAGAGAGTAGCCATGCAGAGCGTTACAACGGCCAACATGGGCACAGATTACAGCACTGCACTGGGATGTCGACCAGGGGGGTAGGGGGGCAGACGCAACACTCCCCGATACACCTGATGGCATTTCCACTCCAATGAAGGTGCAGAGTAAGCATCACCCAAATTGCAAACCAACAAAAAACATTGTTCTGGAGCTACGGTTTAAAGAATAGTTTGGCTCACAGCCACGTGATAGAGAGGAGCTTGCTTATTATCTTATTGAGAGTGAGTGAACACTTTGGGGAGGGGGTTGGTAACTGTGGGTCACCGGCTGAGGAAGTGCTTTCTTGTTTCAGTGATGTTACAGTGAACATGAGATCTGAACGCACCGGAGACAAGGATAAAGGACAAGGAAGAAAGTTTTACAAAGCAACTTATACAAAATAGTTTTATGTTACCTACTCTGAATAAAAGCTTGCTGTGCTATTGAGGATTCTTTGTGTAAATCTGCAACTCCTGCACCCAGCCCTTCCTCAGCAGGGACTGAGCCACAGCAGCTGCTTCCTTGCTGATTCAGTACTGCCAGCAACAGCCCTTTAAATCAGCAAATGATTGACAGGAACATACATTTACAGGAAAGGGCTGTAGACTACATAGAATTACATAGAATGTGCAGCACAGAAACAGGCCATTCATAGGAACAGGAGTGGGCCATTCAGCCCCTCGAGCCTGTTCCGCCATTCCATCAGATCATGGCTGATCTGTACCTCAACTCCATTTACCCGCCTTTACTCCATATCCCTTGATATCTTTACCTAACAAAACTCTACCGAGCTCAGTCTTGAAACCTCCAATTGTCCCAGCATCCACAACCTTCTGGGGGAGAGAGTTCCAGATTTCCACTACCCTTGACCAGTGTTTATGTTCCACATGAGCTTCCTCCCACCCTACTTCAGCTAACCCTATAACCTTCTATTCCTTTATCCCTCATGTACTTATCTAGCTTCCCCTTAAATGTATTGATGCCCCCTTAAATGATTTCTTCTCAACGTGTATTTAAACCAGTCCTGATAGACTTTGCTTGCCAGTACTGCCTTTGTTTCCCACCTCCTCACCACCCCCTCCGCCCCCCCCACCCCCAACCCCAACCCTCTGGTGTGTAGGGTGAACATCTTGGAGGATTTCCTAGTGGGTCTGCTCCCAGTTTGAGCAAAATCTGTTGTACACGGCCCCAGTATGCACAGAGTCTCTGGGCAGGGTGACATGGGTTTCTGCCCATGTGCCCAGCGGAACCATGGTGTGAACATCACTCAATGTGGTTTCAAACTGCTTCCCTATTTTTAATGCACCTTGCTCTTAGAAATAACCACATTTCTGCGTGTTTAGCTCTGGGGTGGGCATCCTGTTTCAAATTCAAATTTTGTTTGTGAATTTGCACATGAAAAAGGGAAATTAACAATGCAACGTTTCATATTTAAAATGGGCACTTCCTGGACTTTGTTCTGGGGTGGAAGTCTTGCTGAGCAGGAGCGCAAGATTTCTAGCTGGTGCCGCACTTTAAAAAGCTGTCAATAAAATAACCCTCTACAATCTAGTCCATATGTTCAGCAACAGGTCTAGTATCATAGGAACAGGAGTGGGCCATTCAGCCCCTCGAGCCTGTTCCGCCATTCCATCAGATCATGGCTGATCTGTACCTCAACTCCATTTACCCGCCTTTACTCCATATCCCTTGATATCTTTACCTAACAAAACTCTACCGAGCTCAGTCTTGAAACTTCCAATTGTCCCAGCATCCACAACCTTTTGGGGAGAGAGTTCCAGATTTCCACTACCCTTTGTGTGAAGAACTATCAGTCTGGGATAGTTTTATTTTGTGCTGCGGTGTTTTATTAAGAAAGTCATTGATCCAGGCACAAACCAGACAGAGGAAGAAATACATTGGGGCAATTTTAACTTTAGCCGGCAGTGAATGAAAAGATAAATTGGGCGAGGTGTGTGACGGGGGGGGGGGGGGGTTGATCCAATATCACCCATTATATGCCACTGCTAAACGTTAAAATGACCCCCATTGATATCAAATGCAGATTTTGTTTATATTGAATGACTTCATTAACACAGGACAGGAAGCCAGGTCAGCAACAGAAATGGTTGAGTAACTGTGTTTCTTTTGAAACTGGTTAACACATGTGTAAAAATAGTCACAGGAATTTGGTGTGACTGTGGTAAACAGCCCGTGCAAGCTAGAGCTCAGAGGTAACTCGAGCTGCTTGTGATTCATTGAAACTTCACTTGTATATGAGCATCCAGCAAGGCTGTCAGTCTGGATTTGTGACTGCACCAACGACATTCTCAATCAGCCACGTTGATTGGTGTGGATCGCTGATTGGACCCCTGTTAGGTGTTCGTTAATGGTGCTCCTGCCAGACTGTTTGTGTGCTGATCCCACAGGAATCTGCAGGCTCAGTCCCATTAACATAGTGTGACTGAGCTCCCACCCCATGTTGGGACTGGCATTGGAACCTGGCCAGAGTGAGTAGGAAATCACACATAAGTAGTCTTTAAAGAGCTGCAAATCAAATAAATGATGGGTGACTATTGATGATTCTGTGCGCAGCAATTTTCTGATCTACCGTTGGGGGCTAGCACTGGGTGTTTTCCCTAAAAGAGGACAAGATGGGAAGTGAGAAGGGGAGTCACCCTCCCCTGTTCATGGCTGGTCCCACGGCTCCTCCTGGTGGTCATTTACAGACTGCTATTGGCAGAGGTTCCTGGCCTGTCCTCGGTCAGCCTGCAAGCCCGAACGAGAGGATAGCATTTTTCTTTAATATATAAAAGGAATGTCACCTACAGGACTTCTTTGAGGACTTCAAAGAGGAGATGGTTTGGGCACAGATTAGACACATTCTCACGAGAGGGAAAGGAAGGGCATCCAAAGCTAGAGCTCCCTGAATGATTAAAGATAGAGAGATTAAAATGAAACCAAACAAGAAGGCTTATGATAAATGTTGGGTTCATAATTCAGTAGAGAACAAACTGAATACAGAAAGTACAGAGGAGAATTGAAAAAGGAAATAAGAGGGGCAAAGACAGTGAATGAGAATATATTAGTGGGTAACATGACAGGGAACTCGAAAGTCTTTTATAAACATATAAATAGTAAAAGGGTAGTCAAAGGAAGGGTGGGGCAGATTAGGGACCAAAAAGGAGATCTTCTTGAGGAGGCAGAGGACATGGCTGAGGTTCTAAATGAGTACTTTGCATCTGTCCTCATTAAAGGAGAGGATACTACCATTGTCACAGTAAAGAAGGAGGTAGTAGAGAAATTGGATAGAATTTAAATAGATAAAGAGGAGAAAGAAAGAAAGACTTGCATTTATATAGTGACTTTCACGACCACCAGATGTCCCAAAGCGTTTTATAGCCAATGAAGTACTTTTTGAAGTGTAGTCACTGTTGTAATGTAGGAAGCGTGGCACTCAAAGTAGAAAAGTCATCTGGTGCAAGACTGAAATTGATAGATTTTGTTGGGTTACGGTCTCTGGCCACATTCTTCCAATCCTCCTTAGATATGGGAGTGGTGCTAGTGGACTGGAGGATTGCAAACGTTACACTCCTGTTCAAACAAAGTGAGATGGATAAATTGAGAGAAAGGTAAGATTTTCATGGCACGCTCAGAGGGCATGGAGGAGATCAAGCTCAGTGCTTGGATGATTGCACCATGAAAGGAATGAAAACCATTTGCACTGAAAGCCTGTACCTGCATGTGAAATCATCATCAAAAGAATGGTCAGGAGATCATTGATATGAAGGAGATATCGAGTGGGAGGTGAGCCGAAAGACTTCCTTTGAACTGGAGCTGAGTCATCAGTGGTTTAAATGGCAATTTATACATTTAGTGGTCAGTAACTGTGTTTTCTGAAATTATGCCGTAGCACAGTATTCCCAGACAGAAGTGTAGCTTATGGCTGCTGTGATGCATGAAATGACAGTTCATGATTTCCCGAGATCAATGTGACCAAGTTATTTGAATACCTTGTCAATTGTGTATGATCTGTAATCTCATCAAGGTTGGCTAATTAAAACTTACTTCAAAAGAACATCAAAGGATACAAGGCTTTGCGGCTGGGCACCAGTTTTCCCACGGGACCTAAAGAAAGACCAATAACCACCCAGTATTACGTGGGAGGTAGAAAATGGAAATGCTCTTCACTGTGGGTTCGGAGAGCTTTCTGCAGCAATAAGGGTATTGACAGGTCTTCATTACAAATATGACAGTTCTATTAAAATCCTTTCTAGCGTGAAGAAATAATTCCGTAAGGGAAGTGAACGTTTTGTTGGACATTAGCAGACCATGAATGCAGCTATAACAATTTCTAATGTATTTTATCTAATATGTTTGCTTCTGCACAGTTGATTCAAGTGCAAATAAATCCTGTCATAACCTAAATCCACACATCTGATCTGTATGTATTGTTCTGTTGACAGCAGTGACTGAGTAAGTAGCACAGGAGTTCAATAAAGGGTAATATGTATCTTACTGCAACCGGGGTTAACTGTTCGACCCAGGCTACGTTATCTGTGTAAGAGCAGAATTAATAAGCAAACTTCCTTTCCTGATCATGAGGAGAATGAGCTCTGCTCATAGGAAGTGCTTACAAACCATTAAGAAAAATAGTACTTTGAAAACTCGGATTATAACAAGCATCTGCAATCTACCCAACAAACAGTACAGCGTGCATAAATGAGAACACCCTGAGAAACACAAAGTGCTCACTTAAGTTTGACATCTACTATTCATGCCAAACAGCATCCTAGTCAATAGTCCGTCTTTGATCTATCCCACCTATTGTATTAATGCTGCCAAGGTTACAGTCAGGTTGAGAACACAACAGCATCTGTAATCTCACATATTTCTTTTAAAATCTTGATGTGGAAACCATCAGGTTCTGGAGATTTGTATATCTAAAGTCCCATTATTTTCTCCATTACTACTTTAAAATTTATATTAACTCCATTGAATTCCTCCCCTTGATTTATTTTTAGCTTCCCTGGTAGTTTGTCCTCCTCCATTGCGAAAACAGATACAAAGCATCATTTAACAAGTTTGCAATTTCCTTATTGTTGATTACAGTATCATCTGTATCTGTCTTCAATGGGCCCACAGTCCCTTTACCACTCTCTGGGGGTTATTTTGGCCAAAGGGTGAAAAAAGGCACTAAATGGGTGCTGTGTTAATAAAGAATGCCTGTTTGAAAGTGCGGATTTAGCACGCACTTTTCGGGCTAGTTGATGATTATCATGATTTAACCGTGCCTGCAGACGTTGAAACCGACAACTTGTTGAGGTTTTGCACTCAAATGCTGATTAGACACAATTTTCCTGGAGTTTTATATGTAGCCTGCACTCACCCACTTCCACTGAAGGTGTGGGTGCTCTGGCTGACACACAGCAGCAGGTTACAGGATGCTCAGGGACCGAGGGAGAAGACGCACAGGTTCTTGGATGTGGCGCTGGAGGTCCTGGTGGAGAAGGTCCAGCAGACAAGGGATGTCCTGTACCCCCAGGGGGGGAGGAGTCCACCTCACCCTCCGGTCCCTCTCTCCTGCAGCAGCTGGTGCTGCTCTGCCTGACCTCATGTCCTCTTCCCATTCCTCGTCCAGACCAAGGGGGACCCATGCAAGATGCCCATGATCAAGCACTCCCTTTCTCCTGGTGACTCCTATAAGGTAGAATAGCACAGCACTCACTCTTTTTAGGTGAAGTCCTCAGAGAATTTCCAGAATAAATGTTGATAGAGTGTTGGTGAAGTCTTGACAAAGTCTCCCAGAAAGTCTCCCGATTTGTTTCAAAAGTTCTCTTTAAATCCCCAGCAGCAAGTGAACAGTAAAAGGTGATATGCCTTTAAGTAGCGCTCGAAATCCTCTGCAACAACTAGTTCACTCCCCATCAGCTGGTCGCTGTTAGGAGAGGGCGTTAGTTCAAGCATTAGTTCACCAGAATGGCGTGCAGCCTCCTTAATGAGCGTGAGCAGGTGATTTAATTGTCAATCAGCCCTTTAATAATTCATCGGATGGCCGCTCCGAGCGCGAGCTTCAACTCCTTTACCAAGCTGGCGTCTTCCGCGAAATGCCGGCTAAACCGGTGTTGCAGCTTCAGACCCCATCTTGGCCACCTTGGAGGCTTTTTAGTGCCGAAAGTATCCAGGGAAAATCGCCCCCTCTTTCTCTCAATATATTTATAAAAGATTTTGCTGTTAGCTTTGATATCTCTTGCAAGCTATTTTTTCATTTTCCCTTTTTGCAACTCTGCATTTTCTTTGTATTCCTTTGTTACTTTCCCAGTCTGCTGGATTTCCACTTGTCCTTATTTGTGTAAGCCTTTTCTTTTTGCTTTATACTGTCGCTTGCCTCATTGGTTGACCATAGCTGCTTAACTAGACAAGTGGAGCTTTTGCCTTTTAGGAGTTTGTCTTGAATTGTACCAAATACCACTTTGAATACTTCCCAATGTTTGTAGGTTTACCCATTAACAGTTCAGCCCAGTTTACTGTGGTTAACTCATCTCTCATCCCTTCAAAGTTTGCCGTACTTAAATTTAGAACCTGATTTTGTGACCCTCCCTTCTCCCTCTCAAAACTAATGTCAAATTAAATCATGTTACAGTCACTATTTGCAAAATGCTCCCTTACCATCCGATAAGTACCTGAAAGAAAAACATTTTCAGGGCTATGGGGAAAGGGCGGGGGAGTTGGGACTAGCTGAGGTGCTCTTGCAGAGAGCCGGCACGGGCTCGATGGGTCGAATGGCCTTCTTCCGTGCTGTAACCATTCTATGATTCTATGATTGTTAATTAATTCTGGTTTGTTACTCATCAACAGACTCAGATAGGAGTGGGCAGGTAGGAAATGGATGAATAGCATTGAAACAAACTTTTAGAGATATATAAGGGGAGTGGGTGGCAATTCAAGAGGAGGAATTAATGTCGATTTCAAAAGGCCTTCGATAAGGTACCCCATAATAGACTAATGAATAAGGTCAGAGAATGCGGATTCAGAATGGATTGCTAGCTGGCTTCAAGGCAGAAAGCAGAGAGTGGAAGTAAAGGGTAGCTATTCACAGTGGCAGAAGGTGGGTAGTGGTGTTCCACAAGGATCAGTGCTGAAACTACTGTTGTTCACAATTTATATTAACGATTTAGACCTTGGAATCAAAAATACAATTCTAAATTTGCGCATGACACCAAATTGGGGGGGATAGTCAATACTGAGGAGGCCTGCAATAAATTACAGGCGGACATTAATAAACTTGCAGAATGGGCAAATAATTGGCAAATGAAGTTCAACACAGATAAATGTGAGGTATTACATTTCAGTAGGAAGAATAGGGCGGTCACTTATCACTTGGAGGGTGCGAGTCTAGGTGGGGTAGAGGAACAAAGGGATCTCGGAGTACAAATACACAAATCACTAAGTTGCGACACAGGTTAGCAAGGCCATAAAAAAGCAAACCAAGCACTAGGGTTTATTTCTGGAGGGATAGAATTGAAAAGTAGGGACGTTATGCTAAACCTGTATCGAACCTTGGTTAGACCACACTTAGAGTACTGCGTACAGTTCTGGTCGCCATATTATAAAAAGGATATAGAGGCACTGGAGAGGGTGCAGAGAAGATTTACAAGGATGATACCAGAAATGTGAGGGTATACATATCAGGAAAGGATGAACAGCCTGGGTCTCTTTTCTCTTGAAAAAAGGCTGAGGGGTGACCTAATAAAGGTCTTTAAAATTATGAAAGGTTTTGATAGAGTGGATACAGAGAGAATGTTTCCACTTGTGGGGAAGAGCATAACTAGAGGCCATCAATATAAGATAGTCACCAAGAAATCCAATAGGGAATTCAGAAGAAACTTCTTTACCCAAAGAGTGGTGAGAATGTGGAACTCGCTACCACAGGGAGTGGTTGAAGCGAAAAGTATAGATGCATTTAAGGGGAGGCTAGACAAGCATATGAGGGACAAGGAAATAGAGGGTTATGCTGATAGATTTAGATGAGGAAACACGGGAGGAGGCTCGAGTGGAGCATAAATGCTGGGATGGACTGGTTGGGCCGAATGGCCTGTTTCTGTGCCATATATCCTATGTGATATAATCAATGAAAGGGGGGGAGTGAATGGCAGTGAAAGAGGGGAATGGATAGCAAAGAAGGGGAGACTGAAGGAGGAAATTGAGGGAACGGATGGGAATAAAGGGGAGGAAAATGGAAGGCAATGGGGGAAGGGTTATGTGAGATGAAGCAGACAATGGCAGACTGCACTACAGTTGCCATCTCAGCACTTAGGCCCTCTGCCCTTGTGCCTTCCCCAAAGGAGGCCCTGGAGATACGACTTGCTCCATGGTGTTCTGCAGATTCCTGAAACTATTTAGCATTCCTGCACAGATGTAATATCTGCACTGCTGCACGTTTCCACCATTCCATGTAGACAGTCCTGAAGGTTCTCAAATGATGGCATGGAGTGTATGCTGCTCAGTCTGCAGCCCGGTAAGGTACACTAACTTGCCTTTAATGTAGAAGAATGTCACAAAGTGTTTCACAGAGATGTAATCAGACAAAAATAGATGCAGAGCCAAATAATATTAAGAGAGATGACCAAAAACTTAGTGAAAAAGGTGTGCTTTAAGGCGGGTCTGAAAGGAGGAAACAGAGATTGGAAGTGGAAGGGTTTAGGGTGAAAATTCCAGAGCTTAGGGCCTAGATGGCTGAAGGCAAGGCCACCAATGATGGGGCAGAAGGAGGGAGAAATATAATAGAGGCCAGAGTTGGATGAATGGAGAGTTCTGGAGGGGGGGGGGGGTTTGTAGGGCTCGAGGAGTTTACAGGGATAGGATGGGGCAAGGCCATGAAGAGATTTACACATGAGGATGAGAATTTTAAAATGGAGGAGTTGGGGGACCAGGAACCAATGTATGTCAGCAAGGATAGTCTGACAACACAGAATATAAACACAGAAACTGCAGAGATACAATCTTTCAGGGATCATCAAAGACACACCAAGAGCACAGCCAAGACAATGAGATGTGTCCCAGGGGGTCCAACGTGTCAAATCCTGCTGTCTGCAGTGGGTTTTTTTTGTGTTTGTTTTTTGTGTTTGTTTTTTTTTGTGTTTGTTTTTTAAAAACTCCCCTAAGGCCATCCCCACACCTCCACTACTCGCCTTCAAGCAGCCGCCTAACCTCAAAAGTACCATCGTTCGCAGCAAATTACCCAGCTGTCAGGAGAACAGCGACCACGACACCACACAACCCTGCCACGGCAACCTCTGCAAGACATGCCAGATCATCAACACAGATACCGTCATCACACGTGAGGACACTACCCACCAGGTACATGGTACATACTCATGTGACTCGGCCAACGTTGTCTACCTGATACGTTGCAGGAAAGGATGCCCCAGAGCATGGTACATCGGCGAGACCATGCAGACACTGAGACAACGTATGAACGGACACCGCGCAACAATCACCAGGCAGGATTGTTGCCTCCCAGTTGGGGAACACTTCAGCAGTCAAGGACATTCAGCCTCGGATCTGCGGGTTAGCGTTCTCCAAGGCGGCCTTCGAGACACACGACAACGCAAAATCATCGAGCAGAAACTGATAGCCAAGTTCCGCACTCATGAGGACGGCCTCAATAGGGACATCGGGTTCATGTCACGCTACAGAACGTGACTTGACATCGTTGTCTGTCTTTCCAGTTTTTAAAAAGAAACACAAAAAAACCCACAAAAAACAAACACAAAAAAACCCCACTGCAGACAGCAGGATTTGACACGTTGGACCCCCTGGGACACATCTCATTGTCTTGGCTGTGCTCTTGGTGTGTCTTTGATGATCCCTGAAAGGTTGTATCTCTGCAGTTTCTGTGTTTATATTCTGTGAACTTTTGTAGATTCACTCATTGTAACTTTACCCGAGGAAGGGGCGATAGCTCCGAAAGCTTGTAATTTTAAATAAATCTGTTGGACTATAACCTGGTGTTGTGCGACTTCTCATTTCTTACAACTGTAACACTGACTTGGTGTTGACAGTGTGCAGTCTCTTCACACTTTCAGCATTGCTAATCTATGCAGCCGCTGGGCCCTGGAAAACCAGCCCAGGTGGTTCGTTCTATTAATGTGTATTTGTTGTCGACTGGTTTGCTGTTTGAAATTTGTGGGCTTGCAGGTTTGGAAAATGTCAAAACCAGACACCAAGGGGCTGATTTAAACTCCCGGCGGGAGCAGACAGCCATCCCAGTTGTCACTGGAGGCCCGGAAGTTTTGAACTGGCAGGGCCTCATTTGAAAGCTGCTGGGCACCCATTCCGAGCAGAAAGCGGCAGCTGGGCATCGGGTGGAGGGCGGGGGAATTTGGCTGGGTGACCCGGAGCCCACCCATCACCACCAAGAGAAGGCTGTTGGCAGCAAACTAAGTCCAGGGCTGGGGGTGGGGGGCATTGCAATGTTCTGGCGACTGGTGGGGGTGGAGTCCGGGGCAGCAGAGGCCTGGACTTTCCTTGTGGGGCCCAGAGGAGAACTTCCGCTTATCCTGGTCATGCTGAGGAACATTTTACAATTTACCTTAAGAGAGCTTCCAGACAGCTTTATTTGGCACGGTGGCCAGGGTGAGCTTCCCCACTCCAGAGCGGGTTGAAATGCCATCGGAGACCCGTGTATATTTATTAACGAGGCTTCCGTCAGGGTTTGGCATACACCTCCTCCGCAGCCAACACCAGTGGTGTTAAAATGGGGAATCGGTGGGAACAGAGCGGGAAATGGAGCCCCTCCATTTTAACTGCTTCCCACAACTGTTGCACTGATTGGGGAAGAGTTAAAATCCCCCTCAAGTTCTATTGGTATCCACGGTGTAGAGATATATATTAATTACTGGGCACATGGATTTAAATTTGTATTTGGCTCTTGAGGCTCCATAGTACAAATGTATGGGGCCCACTAAGAGAGAAAGGCTGGGTGCTCGTCGTCAAGGCAATTACATAGAATTGCACAGACTGCATAGAAACAGGCCATTCAGCCTAACTGGTCTATGCCGGCATTTATGATCCACACGAGCCTACAGTCTCAATTACAATTACAATTTCATTGGCCAGAAAACTGCAAAATGACAAAAATAGGAATCTCATAACTAAAATGGACCTTTACTCGACACAGATATATGAAAATAAATAAACAATGGCAGACTCGAGAATAGCAGGTCTCTCTGTAGAGCATCAATCAACCCATGAAGGATTTAATAAGCTGTAGACACAGCTGTACAAAACGCACTAATGGTACCAGTGCTAAATTGTATACCCTGGCCATCACATTACACATTGGTGAGAATAAACTGCCAATATCGTCTGACAATCCCACTCGCTCTGAATTGCTGTAAAGATTAATTATTTTTCCATCTGAGAGGCAAACTTAGCTGCAAGACACTTGACTTTTTGAATGTTCTCACTGAACATTGTGCAGTTTGACATGACATCGCATTCACTGTTATTTGAGTGTGTTATTTTCTCAAGTTTGGTCATTGGGATAATGGTTCTGTGTCTCAGCTGCTGGCAGACATCATAAATGCACCTCACTTCTTTCAATTTGCATGTAAGGGCTGTTTTCAACATCACAGTGGCTGGTGAGCTTATCACTAAATTACAAATTAGAAGATGGTTTGGACTTGTGAACGAGACAAATATTTCATGAAGTGCAATATTTAATATTACGGTTTTGTGTGAACCTTGAAACAACCTGGGTGTCCAGCAACTGTGCTATCATTCCATTTCTTTCTTCCCTTTGTTACCTTGTCTCTGCTCCTGCTTCACACTCCTCGCCTTCCTTTCCTCGCCCCCTCATCACCTGATTTCAGTACTCCAAACAGTTTATTGTGAGGAAGCTCTCCTGTGACCTGTGCAATTCTGTTTCTTTGTTCTTCTTCTTAATTTGGAGCCCTGTCTTCTTCAGGGAGGCTCTTGCTCCGTTCCTCTGGAATTTCTGTTGTTCTCCAATCAAGATTAGTTTTCTTCTCACAGGAACAGAGCATTTTGTTCAAAATGGCAGCTCTGTCAGACCCCAATATATTGGCCTCTGACCTGGAAGTCCCACCTTGGTCAACATGCTTGACAGCTGCAGGCTAAATCAGAGCGATGCAATGATCCAGGAAGTAGCTACAGGACCTGACTATCTTTAATCCTCCTCTGGAACCCATGACCTCATGGACAATCTTTTTCACATTCCTCTGACTTGATATATTATCATCCTTGAAGATAGTTTCAACTTTCTACCCAAGTATCAGCTATTTATGACCACTTGTGGATAATCACTGGACTCCTCCACGGTGGCAGTATCATTTTTTATTAAACCCCTCAACAACATTGGGTTTTTGGAAGATTCAATCTGCCCAATATTAATTCTGCTAAATGCTTGTAGTAACTGTCCGTTTTCTGGTTGATTTATACAGAGGTGATCTCATACTCTCTCCTGTCTCGCTGACATGTTACCTGAGGGAACCCAGGTAAATTGTTGTGGTGGTTGACCTGCTTTTGTGTCTCCTCCTTAAGATAGAGGGATTGTCTTCCTCTGAGATCTTTCCGCTCGCCACTTATCCCAGGCTGAGCACTTGCCCCCATTATAATTCGAACTTTGTGCTTCCTGTAAACACTGTTAGGACTCAAATCCTCACCTCTGCAGCGTCCTTTGACTCTCGCCCAACTGGGCATCCAGATTCCACTGCCCTACTTAGAGTATTAAAGTGGAGGATAAACGGTAAAGCTCCCTTTGACCCCTCTCAGCCTTAAATTGTTATTATCCTCTTTTTGTGGATCACACTTGGCTTTTGGATTGGATAACCTCCCTATGCCACCAAAAACCAGTCTTTATCTCCTGGATTGAGCTGTTAGCCTGAACATCCATCCATTCCTGGGACTGGCCCATTACTACTTCACCCCCATTCAGACTGCCGTACAACTCTTCCGCTTTGACATCCTTATCATCTGAGTCTATTGGATTAGAATCCCAGCCAAACCATCGAAATGGCTCTACAGTTGGATATCCTGACAGCACAGCAGCTTATCATCATTCTTTAAACTGGGAGGGTTTCTTGCTAGGTCCAGCCTGTAGAATTCGCAATTATCGCGATTTCATTTTTAATAAGGAGAAAACACAAGTTTCGTTCAAAACAGCTTTTATTTCAGCGGAATGCTGTCAGGTTTAAATTGGACACAAGCAGCCTGTAAAATGGCCGCCGCACCGCGTGACAGAACATTCGAGACTTTTCGGCAGGCAGACAAGATGGCGTTCCAATAAACATTTTTTTTGCAGGATCGATAACGATTCAGCACAGTGAAGACAATACACAGGACATTATGGGTTTACAGTATAAACATCGATACTGGAATCGGTCTCCCAGGTACAAAGGAAAGCCATCAAGGGCCCATCCAAAGGACATTAATATGTAAACTCCCAACGGCTCTACGATGAGAGAGCCGTTAGCAGGTAGTTATACAGGACACTTGGAAGCCCCAAACCCCTCCAGGGGGAACACCGACCGATTTGACAATGGGAGAAATATTAACAGGTACTCAAACATTCAGGAGTAGCCCCGAAACCCATTAAGGACAGAGATCACTCATACAGGACATTTTTGGGCGCCAAACCTTAAACAAAAGAATGGACATTGTAGTTGGGCGGGAAACGGAAGAACTGTGCACTATAATTGCAGGCCCAAACCGTCCATTCGCTCTCTTGCCTCGTGTTCGTGACTCTTGCTCTTTTGCTCTTGACTCTTGCCGCTTGCTGCTGTTATCATCGTGGCTGCTCCTGTGTTTTATCCGGTCGATTCGTAACCTCGTGGCTGCTCCTGGGTAAAAGACTGTTGCAAAGACCTATGTTGGTAGCTGGCAGCGGAACCAAAGGCCCGAGATGAGATGAGATGAGAGGAGATGAGAGGAGAAGAGAAGAAGACCTTATCCATCGCCACGGTCAGTAGATCCCGACCGCGCCTGTAGGTCGATCAGCCAAGTCTTCTCGACAGGAAGTTTTCTTCTTTAACAAGACATATTGCATCAATGATAACTGGACTGTGCAAACACATCGTATCAGCGATATTGACAACGGTGCTCCACCATACCCTGTATCCAACCAACAGAGGTCTTCACTACAGCGGACGGTCCAGCCGACTGACCGAGCAGCAGAAGCAGTAAACAAGTGGGACCAGGAGATCTCCTGACCAACACGTGGGTGCTGCGGTGAAAAACATCCGATCAGCTATTCGGGATTTCTCCGAGTTATTACGAGTGGTGAGCATGAGTCTCGGGATCCTACGAAGCTAGTTTTAGGATAGTTATTGATAGGGGAGGGTTAAAAGTTTAAGGATATTTGTAATGTGTGCCCTATTTACGTTGTGCTGGTCGTTCCTCGTTTCCCTAAGAGTGATTATAACTGTTTGTAAGATTGTACTGTCATTAATCTGTGCATATGACATGTATTTCATAATTTTAAGTATCATGCAATAAAGATTTTTCCATTTCGTACCGTTCAAACCAAGTCTACATGAGTTTTATCTCCATTACTGCTCTCGCATCTAAGTCCAGTGTCTAGAACCGTAAGGGAGAGTGATTCGAACCACTCACAGGGGTGTCTAGTGTTCCCAGACTGGCTGGAGACCAGGCCTAGACCCGCACTGACATACAGGCTGCACAGAGCCGCGTGAACCTCACAGGCCACGAGACACGCAGGGTCAGGAGAGTATCCCTTACAGAAAATGGCGACCGCGGCAGGACACTGGCAGCGAGAGGGTAGTGTGTTAGATTTTGGAATGACTGTACGAAATGTGATGCAGGAAAAGATAGCGGATTACGTATTTGGAAAGGTTAATCTAACGAAAAAGTGGATAAGCGAACTGTTAGCGGATAAGAGCCCACTAGAGGCAGCTGAAAGGTGGACGGATAGTAAGGAGCATAAAAAGGCAGTTGAGAAAGCAGTCTGGCTTATGTGCTACAAAAGGCAGGTTCAGATTTCAAACCAGACCAATACAGCGCTAACCGCTCGAATCAAGCAGTTAGAGGAGGAAATGGAGGAGAAGGTTTCTGGAGGGGAGGCGCTCATTAAGAGTTTAAATGAGTTACGCCAGGAAAGCCAGGAAGTCTCCAGTTACCTTAAAACAAGGGTAGAGTATCTCGAGTGCCAGATCACTGAAGCAAAATTAAACGAGAGTAGGATGAAGGAAAGATGTAACCGTCAAGCTGCCCAGATAAGAACTCAAGAAGAGAGCTTAATGGGGGTTAGGTCGGCGTATAAGTTGGCCCTTGAGGATAAGTTTCAGGGAGCCGACCATAGCGCCTGCGAAAAAGAGATAGAGAGCCTCAAAAAGGCCGTGAATAATGCGAACGGCATGGTGTGCCTTATTAATCCGTCGGCACGCCAGCCGCTAGTAAATGAGAGATTTAGAAATTCCCCACCAAGTAAAGCAGAAGAAGTAGTAGCCACTGCGCCCTCCGCGCCACCCAGCTATTCAGAAACCTGGGTTAGGGAGGAAGCAACGGAAGAAACAAAAGAGCCCGTTGAAAAGGAGGTAGAAAAGGGATCGTTGTATCCAGTAACGGGGATTAAAAGGGGCCCAAGCAGAAACGGTGGGGAAGAACCGGGGGATCTCCTCGGACAGCTGGTGTTGCCTCACAGTTCACATCAGCTGAGGGCTATGATAAACCACGTAAGGAAGCTGACCGAGATAGACGACCCTTCCGTACATTTTAGGGAAGTTGAGCAAGCCGCAGCCATCAACGGCTGCGATGATGGGGAGACAGCAAAAATGCTGCTGTTCTCATTAGATAGCTCGGTCCTTCAGTGTCTCTCAGGCGATAGCAAGAGGGGTAATAAAAGTTATGAGGAATTGAAAAATGAGGTCCTAGAAGTAGTGGGAGCGAACGACGGAGGTCCGTTTGCTGGAGTGGGACAGACAGTGCAGATGGAGGGAGAACCCCCGAAGGTTTTTGCCGACAGGCTGTGGCCAGTATATGAGCGCAGCTGTCTAGGTGCGCCCGAGCGCGAAGATGTGGAAGGCGCCGCTTTAATTCATTGGCTTAGGTGCATAATAGCCAACAGTTTACCAGCCGTTAGAGAGCAGGCAAAAGCCTGGTTCGATCCCAATGACCTCAACCTTACGGAAGAGTCGGTCTTGAATCGACTCACGTTAGGTTACCGTAACATAAGGGGTATGGCAACACGTCCCTTTAAGGGAAGAGTACATGAGGTACGACCCGCAGCCCCGGCTCAAAGAGAGTGGCATCAGGAGGGTAATCGCGCCCCACAGGCAAGTAATGCCTGTTACGGGTGTGGGAAGACAGGGCACTGGCGCAAGCACTGCAGGAACCCTTGGAAGGATTCCAAGGATAAAAATCCCGCGGTCCGAGCCCAGGCGCCTGTCCCGGCTAAGGAAGCAAAGGTACCCACCTCTCCCGAAGACCTCGAGGCAGTGTTAGGAGTCATGCGCAAGATGGTTTTGAATGCGCGTGGACAGGTGGCGGTCGCAACCGGCCCCGTAGGTGCCGCAGGACCGTCTAATAGTGCCCCATGACTAGAACCAGCACAGCCCGTCTACCTGTGTCCGCTCAGCTATGATGCGTGGAGGCGACCTGTGGTGGAGATGGAGGTAGAGAAACAAAAGGGCAGTTATTTGTTGGACACGGGAGCTTCTTGCACCATAATCCATACAGATGACCCTTTTGACTCGCCGCTATCTACCAAGGTCCCATTCACGCTAGCAGGGTTCACAGGGAAAGAACAGGCTGGCACGTTTTCCCTCCCGCTATCCATTCGTTTAGGGACACTTCGCCTTAAGTGGAAGTGTATACTGATGGCATGGCAAAAGGGGGGTGGAAGAGGTATTCTCGGGTCCGATCTCCTAGCGGGACACGGGATCCTCGTGGACCTCAGGAATCACTGTCTCTGGGGGGCTAAAGGGGAAAAAGGCGAGGTAATGGTAATTCAAGGGGAGGAAGAAACAGGGGTCCTGTGTACCGTACAGCCATCCGGAGGCTACGACCTCAGGCTTATGGTCGCAGATGTCCCAACGGACATGCAAACGTACGTGACAGATAATATGCACGCGTTTGCAACCCACAAGCACGATTGTGGGAGGGTGGTCGGGTTTGAGGTCAGCGTAGATGGGGACCCCATGACCCGACCCCAAAAGCAGTATAACTTCCCCAAAGAAGCAGAACCCGATATGGAGGCAGCAATGTCTTCCTTGGTGCAGCAGGGCGTGTTGAGGCCGATAGCCACACACGTGAACTCCCCATTATGGCCGGTTAGGAAGCCGGATAATTCGTGGAGAGCCACGGTGGACTACAGAGTCCTTAACAGTAACATCCCCGCCTGCGCGCCCACAGTAGCAGCAGTTGCTGACCTAATAGGGAGCATCCCAGCGTCCGCGACCACGTTCACGGTGCTGGATATCTCGAACGGTTTTTGGTCCATCCCGCTGCGGCGAGAGGACCAGTACAAGTTTGCCTTTACGTTTAAAGGGCAACAGTACACGTGGAACTGCTTGCCACAAGGTTTCCACAATAGCCCCAGTATTTTTCACCAGTGTATGGCAGGAAGTTTAAAGGAGTTTAGTCAGCCCAATCAGATAGTACAGTATGTGGATGATTTGCTCCTATTTACGGACTCAAGGGAGGAGCACGGACCACTGCTGGACGAGTTATTGGAGCTGTTAGCGAGAAAGGGTTTTAAAGTAAACCCAAAGAAAGCACGTATCGGTCAGCAGGAAGTAAAATTCCTGGGGCTGACCATTCGCGCTGGGGAAAGAGCCATAGACAAAGCAAGGAGGGAGTCGGTACAAGAATTACCGATTCCCAACAACGTAAGGGGTGTGAGGTCCTTCTTGGGACTGACCGGTTACTGCAGGGATTTTATCGAGGATTATGCGGCCACAGCGGCGCCGCTCCTCCGACTCCTCCATAAGGGAGTAGAGTGGCTTTGGGACGAGGGCTGCCAAGCAGCCTTCGAGAAGTTAAAAAGGGATCTGCAGACCGCGCCAGCCTTAGGGGCCATAGATGGGAGGAAGGAGTTTTTCCTGGAGGTAGCTGCCAGCGGAGACAGCTTAAGCGCCGTGCTGCTCCAAGAGCGTCACGGCAAGCTGAGGCCGGTTGTCTATTCATCCAGGGTATTAACGGATGTGGAGAGAAGTTTTTCCAATTGCGAAAGGCACCTTTTAGCCACGCATTGGGCTGTGAAAAGATCAGCGATCTTCACAGGGCTCTCTCCCATCACTCTCCTCACACATCACACACCAACTAAGATGCTTCTGGATGGGAGGATTAAAGACGGGACCGTAAGCAGCGCACGCATTGCGCGTTGGACCCTTCTTCTCTCCCAGTTGGACATCAGAGTAAAAGGTCTTTGCGAGCCCAGGCTTGCGGCCAATTTGGTATACCCCGGTACAGCCCACCGGTGTTCGGTGGAGGGGGTGTGGGACGTCAACATAGGTTTACGGGCCGGGATACATCCCACTGGGCGCGAGATTTATGTTGATGGGTCTAGCACAGTATCTGCTGGCGAGCGACTCACAGGGTGTGGAGTTTATGACCCTGCGGCAGACCTTGCCCTGGCGATCAAGCTCCCTAGCACCATGAGCGCGCAGCAGGCTGAGCTGTCTGCCGTGGTGTACGTGGTAACCCACCCAGACATTTTCCCAACCCCATACACGATTTGCTCGGACAGTATGTTCACCTGCAATTCGTGTACGGAATACCTGGCCATTTGGTCCCGCCGTGGATACACCTCCGCGGACGGGCGACCTTTAACGGTAAAGCCCTTGCTGGAGAAGATCTTAGCAGCAGCAGTAGGGGAGGAAGGGGAGATTTTCATCCATAAGGTGAAAGCTCACTCCTCCACAGAGCCCCGTGGGGAGGGCAACCGGCAGGCGGATGCGCTAGCCAGGGAGGGTGCCCGCGACGGTACTTTCTGGAACCCCTATAGAACCGGACCCATAGCAGCGGTCCGAGGTGGGGACGGGAATACCGGGAACACCAGGGTAGCATTGCCCCTAGACCTTAAGACCGTCCAAGCCCAGGATCCCGCCCTAAAAGCAGTCCTAAAAACGATTGCTGAGGGGAGGCAGGTAGAAGGTCCGTACAGTACGGCAACCCTCTCAGTTAAGGAAGGCATGCTGTTCCGCGAGGAGCAGTGGGTTGTGCCGCAGCAGCACAGGAGGGAATTCCTCCAGTTGGCTCACGAGGGACCAGGGGCAGGGCACCCCGGGCCCGAGGTTACCTGGCAACGGGTAGAGCAAGCGGGATGGTGGCCAGGGCTCAGGGAACAAGTCCGCGAGTTCTGTGCAAACTGTCTTGTGTGCGCTGCAAACAACCCAGACCCCCAGAAAAGGAAGGTGCCCATGGGACACGTAAGAAGGGTAGAGGGACCATGGCAGTCGATACAGATCGACTATATAGGACCCCTGCCCACCACCCAGGGAGGTTATAAGTACTGCCTCGTCCTGGTGGATGTGTTTTCCAAGTGGGTGGAAGCCTTCCCTTGTCGAACAGCTACGGCACTGGGTACAGCAAAAATCTTGGTCCGGGAAGTGTTCTTGCGGTGGGGACTCCCCCGTTTCGTGGAGTCAGACCAAGGGAGTCATTTCACCGGCCAGGTGATGCAGAACACCCTCATGCTTTTGGGCATTGAAGGGAAGTGGCACGTAGCACACAATCCCCAGTCATCCGGGATTGTTGAACGTATGAACCGGACCCTGAAGGAGAAATTGAGGAAAGAGACTAGGAACTCGCCCCAAAAATGGGCGGAAGTTCTGCCTTTAGTCCTCATGGGGGTCCGGGCCAGTCAGTCAAAAGGTACGGGGTACTCCCCGCACGAGGTAATGACCGGCAGGCTCATGCGAACCCCCACCCATGTGCTAGCCCCGGTGCTCACTGAGGGTCAGCTTCAAGAGATCAGCAGGGACAAGTTCGCCCAAACTCTCTTGGAGCGCCTGAAGCAAGTTTATGAGCAGGCGGCTGGGAACATGGGAAGGCAGCACCAGGGCAATCGCTTGTTGCTGGAACCCCGCAAAACGCGGGAGTGGGAAGTAGGAGACCAGGTCATGGTCAGAAACTACGCCAGAGTAGGGAGTCTGGAACCACTGTATATGGGACCCTACAACATTGTAGACAAGGCGAGTCCCATGGTTTACGCCGTAAAAGTACCTCGGCGCACTAAGTGGTTCCACATAAACCAATGTAAACTGTACCAGCCGGGTGCGCAAGGGAAAACTACAGGGGTAAATCCCGCCAATGGGAAAACACAGCCCCAGGTAGGACCACAAGGCACACAGGCAGGCGTAGCAGCTTGCATCAGGGGAAGGGACATCCCGGACGATCATGCAGCGTTTTTCTGGAGTTGGGGGTTAGATGACGAGGACCCCAGGGTACCCTGGTCAGATGAGGATAGTGCAGATGAGCATAGTGATGATGACGGGTGGTTTCAGAGGAACGGTCTGGAAGGATTGGGGCCGCTAGGTAGAGATCCATACGGGGTGGACACACAAGCTGCAGGTCCCGACAGCAGGAGGAAGGAGCTAGAGGAGGCCGGGCCAGCCGCTATGTGGTTCCCAGAGGTGTGGCCGCCCGCTTTGAACGTCCAGTCCTCAGGGGAGGCAGAGTTCGCGAGTGAAGGGCCGCCTGCTGGGCCGAGCAGGGCGGGGCCCCGAACTGCCAGCCCCGAGGTTAGGGAGGCGGAGTCAGCGGAGGCGGGGCTGGCGCCTGTGATGGAACCCCAGGTCATCCCGTTGAAGGTCTCGGGACCCGGTCCGTCCGTCACGGAGCCCCCGCCCATAGCAATTCCCCGTAGGTCAAGCAGAGTACCCCAGCCCAGGAAGACGTGGTCAGGTCCACAGGCTGCCCCAGGGCGTAAGTTTCAGGTTAAGATAACCCGGGTAGAGACAGGCCACATCGAGGCAGTAACAGGCTGCGGCAGATCAGAGGAAAGGGTCAGCGCAGCAACAGGCTGCGGCAGATCAGAGGGAAGGGTCAGTGCCCTCCCACCGTCGGGAAGAGCTCGCAGCAGCCTTCTCAGGATTTAAAGGGGCCGCCCTGAGAACGGGCGGCATTGTAAAGTTATTAGTTTAAGGTTTTAAGTTTTAGTTTAAAGTTTTAAGTAGTTTTAATAAGTTTAAGTTTGTAGTGTTTTTAACAGATAACGACAAATGATGGGAGTTTTAAGGCTAGGTTTAGAGGAAGTCTATTTAGCAAACGTTGAAGTTTACGTGAGGCGAGGTCAGGGGACCCGCTCACCCTTCACAAAAGCCAGAGACTTTTTGCGAGGCTGGCTACCTCATTCTATCTGATCACAGGAACCAAGGAAGGATGGAACGGCTTCTAGTTTTGCTCGTGGCAATCGGATGTGGATTGGCCTATCGGGGCCTCACCAAGGATGTCGTGGTGTTTGGATGTTCCGGGGACACGGCCCCCATCGCGGTGGATGGGACCGGGAGACGGAAGGCAGAAGGGACCAGCACCTATTTCCACAAGGGAAGGTGGCCAGGATGGCTGGGAACGAACTCAACGGAGTATTCCAGCACATCGGGGTTCGCCTACAAAGAGACTTCTTTAATGTGCCCCAAAGTACGGATCATCGCACCCAGGATCAGCGTCACCGTCGGCAAACGGATTTGTTTGACCTGCAGTGGGAATGTCCCATTGAGCCGATGGTGGTGGCTGCGAAAGCTGAGCAAAACTATGAGGAACTCTTCGGTTGAGTGGGAGCGACTGGGTAATAATACCCATCGGACAATTACGGGGACAGATGGACAAGTGAAAGTCTGTTGGGACAAATGGTGGGAACCGGATGAGGGGATTTATGTTTGTATGTGGGGGTCAAAGTACGTTTGCCCCAAAGGCATCTCCATATTCTTTATTAACCAGTGGCAGGATAACGGACAGGGGATGAGGTGGGATGCGAGCACCAGGGGGTGCGGAGCCCCATACTCTCCGATCCCAGTAAATGCCACTGAGCTCATTACGCGCCCACGCAAAGCCCCGCCCACGATTCCGGTGGTTCTAACTGAGGAAGAAGGGTGCCCTAAAACTAGTAAGGGACCCGGGAACGGTTTGGTACTGGTCCCCACAGACCAGATACTATTTCAGGGAGTGCATTACGCGGTGGCCTCGGTGATTTTAAATCTCACTGAGGTACGGTTACCAGAGTGGTGCCCCAAAAAAACGGAACAGTTGTACCAGGTCCTGTTGACCAAGATGTTCAGGCAATTTTACGAGTTTGATTTTGCAGAAATTGATAAGACAAGTTTGTACACCGCACCGCAGGAAGTTTTGGACCAAGTAGGGAGGCAAAGAAGGGGTTTGGTGAACGATGCGTTCACTGCTTTTAACACAGGGACATCTGTGGTCAACGCTCTAGACAGTGTGGAGCTGCAGACCCAGATTAATGGTTTAAAAACACAGTTAAAGGATATTCTTACAGATGAGAATAAAGTGGTAGGGTCGGGTCTGCACGAGGACCAAGCCATGACACTACACTTAAAAGAGATTATAGCAGAGCTGGAGAAACATGCGCGTACGGTAAATGCCCTGATTAGGGAAGATCGGAATGCATCCGATCAAGCTGCGCAGAACGAGGTGTGCGTGCTTTACGGGGCGTGGTTACTGGGCGAGGGCCGCAGTAATTTGGAGGATTTAAAACAAGGTTTGGTCCCGTCCTGGATAAGTAACAAACACCTGCGGGCGCTCCACCCTTTTCAGAACGCATTAAGTCCGTGCCAGCTCAGGCTAGCTTCAGAAGCTTACCCAGTCCCCGTGGACTGCGGACGTTCAAACCATACTATTATGGGAATAGTATTACGCATGCCGGTTTTGGGCAACACAGCAAAGCCCGCCCCGGTGTATCGGGTAGAGAACATTGGTGTCATTCAGGGGGGAGCCCACATTCGTTATGCAGCGGTTCCACCTTACGTCATCCGCTGGGAGCAAACGATGACAGGTACAGATCTCTCTGGTTGTCGTGGCAGGGGAGCACACATAATACTGTGCCCCCAGCACTTGAATGCCTTTTTAACACCACAGTGCGGGTTCAGAACGGCTGGCGCCAAGTCCATGAATTGCACCATGGAGGCAATGGCACAAGATCATGTGCCTCCGCAGGTAGCATACATCGGGGGTGGAACATATTGTGTTACCACTGCAGCGCAACACTACCAGCATGGAAACCGTAGCCGGTGTCCGGTGAGTGACAGCAGTTTCTGTTTTAAACCCAGGGCTGAAGTTCAAGTAGCACAACAGCGAATTATCCCAATCCCTGAACCATCCACTGTTCACCTCACAGTAAAAGAGAATTTCACCGACTTGCAGCGATTTGTCGCGCATTTTGGGTACCTCATTCCCCCTCTCCCCGAGCATTTAACCAAACTTCTGAAAGCCGTCGCGGTGTCACAAAAGCATTTCTATACATTAGAACAGAAAACCGTCGAGATAGGTACAGACATTTTGGACATAGTGGTTCCACCGTGGTGGAATCTGTTCACGAATATTGAAGTGCCCTCATGGGTCAGAATAGCCTCCCACATTTTAGTCGTCTGTCAAGTGTTTATTGTAGTATACCTTTTGTTCATACATTGTAAAAGAGACAAACGCCTCACCAAGCATGAGAACACGGGAGAGTGGCGAGAACGTTACGTGCGCGTGCACGATGAGAGCGCAGTGTAATGGGAAAACGGCGTCACTCCCGCTCGCCACGTGCGCCGCGGAAGTTTGTACTCATTGTAAATACGTTGGAAACTCGACATGTTTAAGAGTCGGGATTTGTTTATTTTGGTGATGGTGTTGATTGTTTGGTTTTTTGGGTTTTGTTTTTCCTTCCCTTGAATAAAAGATAAATATACAGGTGATGCGTGAGGTATCAGCCTGGTTACGCCGGGAAGGAAGACAAGTGGTGTAAGTTTAAGGGCAAATGATGCCTATGGTGATATAAAGTGTGATTTTCTTGGGAAATAAGGACGACACAGAGACCCTAGTGAAGTTAAAATTTTATGGGATTAATTTACTGGATTCGGAGTGAAATCGAGATAAGATTGCTCACCACTGAGTTTTTTTTTTTTTTTTTTTGATACGATAAGCGGAGTTATTCGCATCAACAGGAGGGACTGTAGAATTCGCAATTATCGCGATTTCATTTTTAATAAGGAGAAAACACAAGTTTCGTTCAAAACAGCTTTTATTTCAGCGGAATGCTGTCAGGTTTAAATTGGACACAAGCAGCCTGTAAAATGGCCGCCGCACCGCGTGACAGAACATTCGAGACTTTTCGGCAGGCAGACAAGATGGCGTTCCAATAAACATTTTTTTTG
>CM059434.1:68200454-68356493 GCA_030390025.1 Squalus acanthias | reverse complement strand
GAGAGAGAGACACAGAGGGAAGGATGTAACCCAGACAACCTCATTCTGGCTGGGATGACCGGGATGGAATTATCCGCCTGCAGGGCCAATGACCACAATCCCCATTCCCCTTTCAACATTTGTCCCACACCTAACCTTCCCTTTGTTACTGATCATCACAGCATCCTCTTGGCCACAATGCTGAAATAAAAGCCACCACAAAGTAAACTTTCCAATCCAACTTTCTGTTTAATAACCTGTTCCGCTAATCAATAAGATCATGGCAGGTCTGTATCCTAACTCCATCCACCTGCCTTGACTCCATATCCCTTAATACCCTTGGCTAGCAAAAAATCTATCTATCAGATTTAAAATGATTAATTGAGCCTATTGTGCTGCTTTGTGTGGGAGAGAGTTTCACACTTCTACCACCCTTTGTGTGAAGAAGTGTTTCCTAACTTCTCTCCTGAATGGCCTGGCTCCGATTGAGGTTATGTCCCCTTGTCCAAGACTCCCCCACCAGCGGAAAAAAGTTTCTCTCTATCTACCCTATCAATTCCTTACAGAATTCTAAAAACCTCAATCAAATCACCCCATAACCTTCTATATTCCAGGAATTACAAGCCTAGTTTGTATAATCTCTCTTTGTAATCTAATCCTTGGAGCCCTGGTAACATTCTGGTGAAATGCGCTGCACTCCTTCCAAGGCCAATATAGCCTTTCTTAGGCACAGTGCCTAGAAATGTGCACAGTACTCCAGATGTGGTCTAACCAGGGCTTTGTATGGCAGTCGCAAAACGTCCTCCCCTTTATATTCCAGCTCTCTGGTTATAAAGGCTAACATTTCATTTGCCTTTTTGATTATTTTTTGTACCTGACCACTGCATTTTAGTGATCTGTGTACAGGGACCCCTAACTCTCTTTGGACCTCCATTGTTCCTGCCTTTTCACCATTTAAATAATACTCGGATCTATCCTTTTTTGGTCCAAAATGGATGACCTTGCAGTTGAAATCCATCCACTCACTTAATCTATCAATGTCTCTTTGTGATTTTATGCTCCTGTCTACACTACTATACCACCAATCTTTGTTTCATCAGCAGACTTGGATATTTGGCTCTCCAATGGGTTATCAAAGTCATTAATAAATATAGTGAATAGTTGAAGCCCCAGCACAGATCCTTGTGGGACATCACTAGTCACTTCCTTCCAATTCGAGTACATATCCATTATCCCTACTCTCAGTCTTCCACCACCTAACCAATCTCCTAACCAGGTCAATTCCATGAGATTTAAATTTTATCTTATGTGGAACCTTATCGAATGCCTTCTGCTAGTCCATATAAACTACATTCCCCTGTCTACTACTTTAATTGCTTCCTCAAAAAATTCAATGAGGTTTGTTAGGCATGACCTACCCTTTACAAATCCATGTCGCCTCTCTCATCAACTCAAATTTCTCTAAGTGCCCAATCACTCTGTCCTTAATTATAGATTCCAGTAACTTCCCCAGAACAAATGTTAGACTGACAGGTCTATAATTTTTTAGTTTCTCTCTTCCGCCTTTCTTAAATAATGGAGTTACATTTGCAATTTTCCAATCTAAAGGGACAGTTCCTGAATCGAGCGAGCTTTGGAAGATTATGGCTAAAACATCTATAATTTCCTCACCTACTTCCTTTAAAACCCTGGGGTGGAAACCATCATGTCCTGGGGATTTGTCAGTCTTTAGTGCCGTTATTTTTTCTAATATTGTTTTCTTGCTTACGTTATCTTTAGTGAGTTCCAGTCCTTGATTCATTATTAGTTTCCCTGGAATGTCAGGTATTTTATCCTCTTCCTCTACTGTGAAGACTGATACAAAGTAATTATTCAACAAATCTGCCATTTCCTTATTTTCATTTGCAATGTTACCCACATCTGTTATTTAAGGGCCCACATTACCCTTGAATACCTTTTCTCTTCTAATATAATTGTAAAAACGTTTTGTGTTAACCTTGATATCCCTCGCAAGATTCTTTTCATATTCACTTTTTGCAGCTTACTGTCTTTTTTTGTCTTCCTTTCCTGTTCTTTATATCTCTCCCAGTTGCATGGATCTACACTATTCTTTGCACTTTGGTGTGCTCTTTCCTTTAGTTTTGAGTTATCTCTCACCATTTTTTCGACCATGGCTGTTTTATTTGGTAATGGAGCTCTTGCCCCTTTGGGGTATATATTGGTCCTGTATTAAGCTAAATTCTTTCTTGAACAATTCCCATTGTTCATCTGTAGTTTTATCCGATAACAGTTTTGACCAGTTTGTTGTTGTCATTTTCTGACTCATCCTGTTAAAGTTAGCCTTACCAAAATCTAAGCCTAGAAATTCCCCATTGTAGCGCCGGCCGTTAAGGCCGGTTTTGTTGAAAAAATGGCAGCCGCCTCGCTTCCGCCCGTTTCTGGTGCGGGACACGGCGGCTGCCATTTTGGTGCGGGCCATAGTGCTGCCGTTGACAGGGCTGGCTCTAAAATTGAAATGAGCAGATCGTGATGTCAATTGGCATGCAACGCCTGATTCGACACCACGACTGCTATTTTGGATGTTCTCGCACGCCATAATGCCCTGTCCTAAATATGCACAGAAAAATGTGCATGAAGCAGCCCTGCAGAGATGCTGTCAGCGCTTCTTAAAGGGACACACACATCTTTCAGGTATGTTTGGATTTCAGCTTTAGAACTTTTTTTTTAAGTAGTGGCTTCGTGCAATACATTTAAAAAGTTGTTAAAGTGTGCAGGAAGTGCAGGGAGTGCTGATGGACACTTGTAAGGCTTTGAATGGTAAAGGAAGGCCTCTGAGAAGACAGAAAATGCTGGAAATACTCAGCAGGTCAGGCAGCATCCATGGAGAGAGAAACAGTGTCAATGTTTCAGGTCGAGCTGCTTCCTGACCTGCTGAGTATTTTCTGTTTTTATTTCAGATTTCCAGCATCCGCAGTATTTTGCCTCTGAGAAGACCACTTGCTCACAGTCCTGGGGGGCACATGGAGATGAAGCAGAGGCAGCAAAGAGGACAAGCTGCTCACAGAGGGAAGAGGAGGAAGCGGAAGAGGAGGAAGCGGAAGAGGAGGAAACAGAAGAGGAGGAAGCAGAAGGAAGGATGCAACCCAGACAGCCCCTTTCTGGCTGGGATATCTGCGATGGAATCATCCGCCTGCGATACCAGTGACCATAACCCCAATTCCCCTTTCAACATTTGTCCCACACCTTACCTTCCTTTGTTACTGACCATCACAGCGTCCTCTTGGCCACAATACTGACATAAAATCCACCACAAAGCAAACTTTCCAATCTAACTTTATCCATATATGTATCAATATGACATCTAGAAATCAACTCATCACCCTTATGCATTCCCTTAGTGACTGTCTCGTGTGTGCCTTTGCCTATCTTACTAATGTCACGCAGTGCTACCTCAGTGGCTGCAGCATGGCTGGTGGAAGGCTGCTGACTTTCAGTGGGAGACACTGCAGATGGCCTTGCTGGTCGACCTGGAGGAGCTGGTGGCTGGGAGTGTGAAATCAAGTGATGGTGTTTCTTCTTCTTCTTCTTCTTCGTCATTCTCCTACCTCTCTTCTTGGTCAACCATTGGCTGGGCAGGCTGGATTTCTTGAGTGTCTGAAATGAGGAAGGGTAGGGTTGTGGTGAGATGAGGGCGGGAAAGCAAGAGGTGCATGCTTAAACAATGTGCAGTTTGTACATCAGAAGAGATTGTGGCATGAGGGGGAAGTGGGATGTGAGAAGGAGGATAACATATATGAGGATTCCAGCATCTTGTATCCTTTCAGCCCCGCCGCTGGCCAAGGGCTCAACCATGCCCCTGCTAAGAATGGCCAGCACCGTCTCCTCCAGGGGGGTGAGGTGAGGCTAGGAATGGCAGATGTGCCTTGTGATTGGTGCAGATTGTTGGTAGGTGAGTGATTGGGGGTCGTGCATTGAACAGTGTGTGAGGCTAGTGATACAGTTGGTAGGAGACGGCTTTTGAAGATGCATTCACTGACCTTGACTAGTGGTCTGAGGTCATGAAGCTTCTTTAGGCACTGGAGCCAGGTGGTGGGGGCGACATTGCTGGCAGTGACGGCCTCAGTGATGTACTCCCACATTGTTCTTTCTGGCCCATGTGGGTAGAGGATCTCTTTTGCAGTGTTGACCCCCTGCACAAAGCTGGAGTGTGCATGCGAGACCCTGGGTGCCCCTTCCCTGGCTTGCTGAGCCATTTCAGTTAATGCTGAGGCAGTTTTACCATTTTTTTACATGCAGAAGGCTGCCTATTTTTAAATGATTCTTATTTTTTTAGTTTTAGAATGCAGTTCCCCTTTAAGGGCTCAAAACTGCTTTCAACAATGACAGGCTAGCTTCAAGGCAACGGTGCCTCACACCAGGGAGCTGACAGCCACGCTGCACTGGAGCTCCTGCTGAGCGTACCGCCTGAAAAAGCGCATTGCACAGTAGGTACTGCACACCGATCATTTTAAATAACGATGCGGCCTGCGCTCCGTTTACGGGTACGAGTTAACCTCGCCCTGCGGTGGCACCGTCCATCCTCTCTTAGAAGCATGGTCGACATAGATTCCCCCTATTCCCCCACCCTCCCCGCCCCCCTATCCTGCTGCCAGCCCTTTCAAAGTCCTAATTTACCTCCCAGGGGAGGGGGAAGCGCTTGTTGAAAGTTTGGTGGAGCTGTGATGCTGGCCTCCAACTGGCCTTGACCATGTGCCCGTCGTCAGTGATTATCCAGCTGCATCACAGAGGTGCTTGCTGGCGGGACTGCTGGTCCCCAGTCTCTCTTCTTTCATATTACAGTGGGCCCCATACAACGCATCCGATTACACACAGAGCATTCCATACAAACCATCCGAATACACACAGAGCATTCCATACAAACCATCCGATTACACACAGAGCATTCCATACAAACCATCCGAATACACTCAGAGCATTCCATACAACGCATCCGATTACACACAGAGCATTCCATACAAACCATCCGAATACACTCAGAGCATTCCATACAACGCATCCGATTACACACAGAGCATTCCATACAACCCATCCCATTACACACAGCACATTCCATACAACCCATCCCATTACACACAGCACATTCCATACAACCCATCCCATTACACACAGTACATTCCATACAAATCATCCCATTACACACAGCACATTCCATACAACCCATCTCATTACACACAGTACATTCCATACAACCCATCCCATTACACACAGCACATTCCATACAAACCATCCCATTACACACAGCACATTCCATACAAATCATCCCATTACACACAGCACATTCCATACAAACCATCCCATTACACACAGCACATTCCATACAAACCATCCCATTACACACAGCACATTCCATACAACCCATCCCATTACACACAGCACATTCCATACAAACCATCCCATTACACACAGCACATTCCATACAAATCATCCCATTACACACAGCACATTCCATACAAACCATCCCATTACACACAGCACATTCCATACAACCCATCCCATTACACACAGAGCATTCCATACAACCCATCCCATTACACACAGCACATCCCATACAACTCATCCCATTACACACAGCACATTCCATACAAATCATCCCATTACACACAGCACATTCCATACAAACCATCCCATTACTTCTATCCCCTTTATTTTTATAAGCTAAGCTTATGACACCTCTCCTCATAGATGGGGCTAGGCTTCCCTCAATTTTAATCTCCTTAAAAACCTCTAAGAGCAATGGACTTAAAATCTCTAAAAATTCTTTATAAAATCCTGCACTTAGTCCATCGGACCCTAGGCTTTCCCCCCCTTCATTCCACTTATTGCTACTTTTATTTCCGCTAATCCTATTTCTTTGTCACACATGCTTCTCTCATCCTCCTTTAAACCCTCTTCAATAAAAGCACTAACCTTCTCCATCGCCCATTTGGAAATGTCTTCTTTTGTATATAACTCTTGATAAAAGTTGCTAGCCGCCTCCAAAATTTCCCCACTTCCATTAATGATCTTCTCCCCAACCTTCAACTCTCCAATTAATGATAATCTCTGTCGCAGCTTCTCTTGCTCTAGAAAATATCTAGTGCATCTTTCGCCCTCCAATGCATCTTTAGCTTTTGCACGGAGAATGGCCCCCTTGCATTTTTCAGCTTGCAATAATTCCCACTCCTCCATTAAAACCAAGAACTTTAGTCTCAGCTCCCTTATCCCCTCCGTCAACTGCTTTACAGACATCCGTAAATTTGCCATCATTTTTACAATCATCCCTCTGGAGTTATTATCCTTCAAGGTCATCTGGGCTGAAATGTCCATCCGAGATAAAAATACATTAAAATCCCCCACTATACAAGGGTTTTCCACCTCTGCCACTTCAGTGAATAACCACCGAAAAAAATCGCGACGCTTGCAATGGTCGTTCGATGCATAGATATTAAAGAGATCGCAATTAAATTCCTCCATTTTTACCTTTAGCCATAAAATCTCCCCTCAGTGTCCTTGTCCACCAAGGCAACGTTCTCTTTTATGGACGGACTCACCAAAACAGCCACCCCTCTACGATTATTGTTTCCACAACTTGCAAACACCTCTCCCTTCCAAACCTTCCGAACTCTTTCTAGGATATCCTCATCCCAAAAGATTTCTTGCAGACACAACAAGTCAATGGGCCGAAAATTGATCCCGGTGCGCGAGAGTACGCACTGCGTACTCTCGCGTATTCCCACTCCAATTGCCGGTTTTCTGCATGCCCTGCGCATGCGCTGAAAACCGGCAATTGCTCTTCTGAAAAGGGGGCGGGTCCTGGGTGCATCGCGTGCGCGCTACAGGCTGCGCGCACGCTGTGCACTTCATGCTTTGGACGCGCAGGTAAGTAGGGAAGATTTTGGAAATGTAAAAAGGAGGAGTAAGACCCGCTTTTAAGAAGGTAAGTAGTGAATTAAGTATTTTTTTGAATTTTTTTTTACAGGTATATCTTTTTTAGAGACTTTAAAGACAGGTAAGTTTATTTTTATAACTTTTTAAAAGATTTAAAATTTTTTCAAAAATTTAATTTTTTATTTAAAATGGTTAATTTAATTAACTATACTTATTTTATTAATGTGATGGTTTTTTTTTTAAATTTAATTGAGGTTTAGCTGTTATTTTGGGGGGGTGTAAGATTCATAGATTTCACAGCAGGTCTGTGAAACTTATGAATGGAAGATGGTGTGCTGCCATTGGCTCTAACTGAGTCACGTGATCCCACAGCTCACACAAATTCACTACGCCGCTGGGATACGCAAGCCCAGCACAGCAGCTGTCTGGAACATCAAGTTCGTGCGAGCTGGATCTGAAAAAGCACAAGCGAGGTGAGACATCGCGGGGAAGGCTTACCCCGCGGGAACAGAGCGAGATCAATTTCTGGGCCAATGCCTTTAAAACACTGCAACAACTGCTGTAATTTCTTCTCACCCCTCAGTCCGTTCACATTAATCGAGACCAATAATGCCTGATAATCTCCCCATCATTTAATCTCTGGCCCTTCCCTCCTCTCATGCTCCTTCCCAACTTTTTGGGCAGCTGTTGCTTTTTTCCGCAGCCTCCGGCTCTTTTTCATCTCCTGTTTGAACCTTCCCTGCTGTTTCAGCCTCTTCCTTGCATTAGGTTTGGGTCGAGGAGCTGCCCCTTCTCCCTCCTTCTGCCCCTCACTAACCTTTCCCTTTCCACACGATGCCACCCCACCCCCCACTTCCAATTCTCTGTCCCCCTCTGATTCCTCACTCTCGAGCTCTTCTGTAACCTCCTGTTCCTGCTCCTTGTCTTGCCCCCTCCTGCTTACCGAGATGTCCGACTCCCCGTCTTTCTTTGGAGTACTTACATTTACCACATGCCCCGCTCCCGCCTCCTCTGCCCTGCGGACACCAGATTCTTTAGGGAGAGCTGTACCGTGTTATGGCTCAACTCTGTCCTCGACCCGTGCTGCCCTCTGCTGTCTTTGTCCTTTTCCACTGTACTTGGTGTGTTTTCCACCATCTCCATCCTGTTCTCTGCTCGCAATTTTCTGCCTCTTCCTGCGCTCTTTTCTCCTTCAATTCACCAGCTGTGTCCTCCGCCTGCTCTGCTCCTCTGGCCGTTCCACTCACCCCTCCTGCTCCTTCTCCCATCTCCTCGTCACTCAAGGGGCTTCCTTCTGCCTCACACTCACAGCAGGTGGGGCCTTTGTGACATACCCCACAGCTCTCCGCCTTGCAGCTCCGAGCGATGTGTCCAGACTCGCCACAATTATAACAGTACAAGTCTGGACAGTTTCTTACAAGATGGTCGTGTCTAAGACAATAATAACAAACCTTCACTTGGTTATCATGCAGTACATGGAAGTACTGCACTCCTTCCATTGTCTCAAATTTCATGCTGTACGGCAATGACTTCACCCCCTCTGGGAGCCGCACCTTTATGTAACGGGTTCCATATGCTACCCATGTTCCTGGATATAATCTCCTCTTTATTGCCGAGCAAATTTAATGTCCCACAACTCCAACTTTTTGATTAGCATATCGTCCTCAACAAGAATGAGACCACCACCTCTTCAGAATATAGCAGAGATACCTCCAAGAACTTATCACCAACCTTCAAACTGAGTAAAAGTCTTTCCACCTCCTCTCGGCCACTGACCGTCACCTTGAACCCAACATTCAGCTTTGGTCAGCAGGCAAAGCAGCTTCCCTCACCACAGTCCTCATGTACTGCTTGGAAAATATCCCAAGCTCAAATCTCCTTATCCTCGCACTGAACAACCACCGTGTTTTCTTTTCCAAATCTCCTGGGGTCCCGGCCCAAATCTTTAGGACTTTTTTCTCCCTTCCCCCAACATTGTCTCCCCTGATTAAGTTCATCTTGGGAACATTATCCTCTGAGGGGCCCGGGTCCAGGCCCCTAAGCAGCCATCTGGCTGCTGTTTATGGACCAAAAAGGCCCTAAAACCTGAAATAAAAACCACCACCAACTTTTTACAAACTCACTCCAACTCCCTGCAGTAATCAAGCAACCAGCAGCACCTGCTCACTCCTAGCCCCTTCCACCTAGAGAGTGCTACCCACTGATGCCTGCCGGGGTGGGTTAAAATTCCCCCTGCCTTGGAGCAATCCTCCATGGGGTCATGTGGGGCCAGCCATTCCAGGTCATCAGGTTTGGAGGAGTTTGGTTTATTTTTCCCCTTCCCATCATCACATAAAACTATAACCGTCACCAAGTCCCTTTCTCACACTGCCATTCTGTTGGTGAAGGGAATAGCATTTCAAAAACGTTTTGGTTGTTAATTTTCCTTTTCTAAAGGCAGTGACTCCTGTGTGGGTACAATTCCATGATGGCAGGATATTCAAGCGAGTTTTTTTAAATTAGTGTACGCGATGTGGGTGTCACTGGAAAGGCCAGGATTTATTGCCCATCCCTAATTACCCTTGAGAAGGTGGTGGTGAGCCGCCTTCTTGAACCACTGCAGTCTGTGTGGTGAGGGTACTCCCACAGTGCTATTGGGGAGGGAGTTCCAGGATTCTGACCCAGCGACGATGAAGGATCGGTGATATATTTCCAAGTCAGGATGGTGTGTGACTTGGAGGTGGTGGTGTTCCCATGCACCTACTGCGCTTGTCCTTCTAGATGGTAGAGGTCACGGATTTGGGAGGTGCTGCTGAAGAAGCCTTGGTGAGTTGCTGCAGTGCATCTTGTAGATGGTACACACTGCAGCCACGGTACGCCGGTGGTGGAGGTAGTGAATGTTTAAGGTGGTCGATGGGGTGCCATTCAAGTGGGCTGCTTTGTCCTGGATGGTGTCAAGCTTTTTGAGAGTTGTTTGAGCTGCACTCATCCAGGAAAGTGGAGAGTATTCCATCACACTCCTTACTTGTGCCTTGTAGATAGTCACTCGCCGCAGAATACCCAGCCTTTGAACTGCTCTTGTTGCCACAGTATTTATGTGGCTGGTTCAGTTAAGTTTCTGGTCAATGGTGACCCCCAGGATGTTGATAATGGGGGATTCGACGATGGTAATGCCATTGAATGTCAAGGGGAGGTGGTTAGACTCTCGCTTGTTGGAGATAGTCATTGCCGGGCGCTTGTGTGGCACAAATGTTACCTGCCACTTATCAGCCCAAGCCTGAACGTCGTCAAGGTCTTGCTGCATGTGGGCATGGACTGCTTCATTATCTGAGGAGTTGCGAATGGAACTGAACATTGTGTAATCATCAGCGAACATCCCCAGGTCTGACCTTACGTTGGAGGGAAGGTCATCGATGAAGCAGCTGAAGATGGTTGGGCCTAGGACACTGCCCTGAGGAACTCCTGCAGCGATGTCCTGGGGCTGTGATGACTGGCCTCCAACAACCACAACCATCTTCCTTTGTGCTAGGTATGACTCCAGCCAGTGGAAAGTATTCCCCCTGATTCCCATTGACTTCAGTTTTACTAGGGCTCCTTGATGCCAGACTCGGTCAAATGTTGCCTTGATGTCAAGGGCAGTCACTCTCACCTCACCTCTGGAATTCAGCTCTTTTGTCCATGTTTGGACCAAGGCTATAATGAGGTCTGGAGCCAAGTGATCCTGGCGGAACCCAACTGGGCATCAGTGAGCAGGTTATTGGTGAATAAGTGGCGCTTGATAGCACTGACAATGACACCTTCCATCACTTTGCTGATGATTGAGAGTAGACTGATGGGGCAGTAATTGGCTGGATTGGATTTGTCCTGCTTTTTGTGAACAGGACACACCTGGGCAGTTTTCCACATTGTCAGGTAGATGTCAGTGTTGTAGCTGTACTGGAACAGCTTGGCTAGAGGCGTGGCTAGTTCTGGAGCGCAAGTCTTCAACACGACAGTCAGAATGTTGTCAGGGCCCATAGCCTTTGCTGTATCCAGTGTGCTCAGCCATCTCTTGATATCACGGGGAGTGAATCGAATTGGCTGAACACTGGCTTCTGTGATGTTGGGGACTTCAGGAGGAGGCCGAGATGGATCAGCACTTGACACTTCTGGCTGAAGATGGTTGTGAACGCTTCAGCCTTGTCTTTTGCACTCGCATGCTGGGCTCGCTGTCATTGAGGATGGGGATGTTCGTGGAGCCTCCTCCTCCCGTTAGTTGTTTAACTGTCCACGACCATTCATGACTGGATGTGGCAGGACTGCAGAGCCTTGATCTGATCCGTTGATTGTGGGATCGCTTAGCTCTGTCTATAGCATGCTGCTTCACTGTTTGGCATATATGTAGTCCTGTGTTGTAGCTTTACCAGGTTGGCACCTCATTTTTAGGTATGCCTGGTGCTGCTCCCGGCATGCTCTTTTACACTCCTTATTGAACCTGGGTTGGTCCCCTGGCTTGATGGTAATGGTAGAGTGAGGGATATGCCGGGCCATGAGGTTACAGATTGTGGTGGAATACAATTCTGCTGCTGCTGATGACCCACAGCACCTCATGGATGCCCAGTTTTGAGCTGCTAGATCTGTTCTGAATCTATCCCATTTAGCATGGTTGTCATGCCACACAACACGATGGAGGGTGTGAGGACACGACTTCGTCTCCACAATGACTGTGCCGTGGTCATTCCTACAAATGCTGTCATTGACAGATGCATCTGTGACAGGTAGATTGGAGAGGACGAGGTCAAGTTGGTTTTTCCCTCATGTTGGTTCTCTCACCACCTGCAGGCCCAGTCTCGCAGATATTTCCTTTAGGACTCGATCAGCTCGGTCAGTAGTGGTGCTACCGAGCCATTCTTGGTGATGGACATTGAAGTCCCCCACCCAGAGTACATTCTGTGCCCTTGCTACCCTCAGTGCTTTCTCCAAGTGGTGTTCAACATGAAGGAGTACTGATTCATCAGCTGAGGTAGGGCGGTAGGTGGTAATCAGCAGGAGGTTTCCTTGCCCATGTTTGACCTGATGCCATGAGACTTCATGAGTTCCGGAGTCAATGTTGAGGACTCCCAGGGCCACTCCTTCCCTCGCGTATACCACTGTGTCACCACCCCTGGTGGGTCTGTCCTGCCGGTGGGACAGTACATACCCAGGGATGGTGATGGAGGAGTCTGGGACGTTGGCTGAAAGGTATGATTCTGTGAGTATGACTATGTCAGGCTGTTGCTTGACTAGTCTGTGGGACAGCTCTCCCAATATTGACATAAGTCCCAGATGTTAGTTAGGAGGACTTTGCAGGGTCGACTGGGCTGGGTGTGCCATTGTCGTGTACAGTGCCGAGGTCGATGCCAGGTGGTCCGTCCGGTTTTATTCTTAGTATACTTCTTTGTAGTGGTTTGGTACAATTGAGTGACTTGCTCAGCCATTTCAGAGGCCATTTAAGAGTCAACCACATTGTTGTGGGTCTGGAGTCACATATAGGCCAGACCAGGTAAGGATGGCAGGTTTCCTTCCCTAAAGGACATTAGTGAACCAGATGAGTTTTTACGACAAATCCAGTAGTTTCATGGTTATCATTACTGATACTAGCTTTTCGTTAGAGTTATTTAATTAACTGAGTTTAAATTCCCCAGCTGCCGTGGTCTGATTTGAACACATGTCTCCAGATCATTAGTCCAGGCCTCTGGATTACTCATCCAATAACATAACCACTATGCTACCGTTCCCTCATCATAGCATCACAGCTCAGTTTATCCTGTCCTCGGTTTCACGGCAATCTGATTCCTGGATTTTGTGAGTCCGATTTGAGAACCGACTCCGAGAATTGCCTTTCGGATCGCTGCAAATCCACAGGGAGTGTTGTTCCATCCCTTCCCCCATTGTAAACAAGCCAATGATTCTCAGACTGCAGAACACCATTTTTCCCTCTGTAAAACAATGTGCCAAGCACTTTCCAGTGCAGGGTCCTGATGTTCTCGCTCAGGCCAACATCCCCAGCATCGAAGCTTTAACCATGCTCGATCAGCTCCGATGGGCGGGTCACATTGTCCGCATGCCCGATACGAGACTCCCAAAACAAGCGCTCTACTCGGAGCTCCGACACGGCAAGAGAGCCCCAGGTGGGCAGAGGAAACGCTTCAGGGACACCCTCAAAGCCTCCTTGAAAAAGTGCAACATCCCCTCCGACACCTGGGAATCCCTGGCCCAAGACCGCTCAAAGTGGAGAGAAGCATCCGGGAAGGCACCGAATACCTCGAGTCTCTTCGCTGGGAGCAAGCGGAAGCCAAGCGCAAACAGCGCAAGGAGCGCACGTCAACCCAAGCACCCCACCCACCCGCCCCCTCAACCACTGTCTGCCCCACCTGTGACAGAGACTGTAGGTCCCGCATTGGACTCATCAGTCACCTGAGAACTCATTTTTAGTGTGGAAGCAAGTCATCCTCGGTTCCGAGGGACTGCCTAAGAGAAAACCATTTTTCCCTGTGCAAAACAATGTGCCAAGCACTTTCCAGTGCAGTATTCAGTGTCCTGATGGCATGAGTGCTTTGCAATGATCCACTTTAATTCCCCGGAAGCTCTCATTATGCTCAGTTCCACATCTTCCAATGTCGTCTTTTCAGAGCTGGGCTTCTGTTAATTACTGATCATTATTTTGTTATAATTTCTGTTAAATTCAGTCTTGTTTCTGTGCATTTGACTTGCAGAGTGTCAGACTGATGTGAAATGTTAATGCTGAAACTAATTGAAGATGCAGGAACCAACGGTAATCTGTCTACAGCATGGCGATGATTTTCCACCTGGTGTTAAATTATCCTCTTTAGCCTTCACTTCTCACTCTGCTTCTGTGACTGATAAGGTTTGAAATGGCACGATGACTTAACATGTGAAAATTAACAGTCTGAATCTTAAATTGCATTTGGATAGTACTTCCAGCTGTTGAGATTTACCAGAGCTTCAACCTAACAGCAAATAGTTTAACATCTTCAATCGGACATTTATAAACCTTCATCCACACCTTTATCACCTCCAGACATGACTCTGCTGGCCTCCCATCCTCCATGAATGTCAGCCCATCTAAAACTGTGCTGCCCCACCAAGTCCCGCTCACCCATCACCCCTGTCCTTGCTGACCTACATTGCCACCCGGTTTCCCAAGTCCCAATGCCTCAAATTCTCATTCTCGTATTTAAATCCCTACATGGCCTTGTCCCACCCTATCTCTGTAACCTCTTCCAGGCTTCTCCATTCTCTGACTCTGGCCTCTTGTGCATCCCCTCTCCTTTTGTCCCACCATTGGCGACTGTGCTGTCAGCTGCTTATGCCCCGTGCTCTGGAATTTCCTCCCTAAGTCCCTTCACTACTCCATTTCCCTCTCCTCCTTTGAGACACTCCTTAAAGCCCATTTCTTTCACCAAGCTTTTGGACACCCATCTCCTTCTTTGGTTTTGTGTCAATTTTTCTGATTATGCCTCTATGAAGGATCTTGGGATGTTCTTCTACATTAAGGGCACAATATCAATGGTAGTTGTTCTTTTTGTACGGAAGGTTAATTTCACCAAACCATGTTTTGTATTCTGATGCTATTTCAGGTTCCTTTCTATCATAGAACCTGGGTGATCCAATTTTGGAGATTTTTCACTGGACATCCTCTTCAGCTCAGTATCAAAGATCACTCCTGTAAGCAAACTTTACATTCTCTATGATCTGGAGCACACCTTTGTTGGTCAATATCTAGTTAAACAATAGGATGTCCATAACATAGAACCCTTGCTGCATATTCTAGCTACTGTAATCTCACATGTAGCACCATTCACATTCTTCTGCTTTTAAGTAAGGTGACGGAAAAAATCATTAGTGAGGTAAGACATGATTGCAAACTAAAGATGTATTTATTTTACAGAAAATATATGAATAAACAGAATACAGTTTTCACAGTGAGCTCTGTTAACTTCCTACCCATCCTTGTTCAATGAAAACAGCAAAGACACAACTCTGCCACTATTCTAGGTGAAAACTCATGTTCAAGCTAGTTGTTCCTAAGCTAACTTCTCCATCGCCCTGCTCTGTGTGGCCTGTGTGTCCCCGCTCTTCCAATGATGTTGATGGCTGTGTCCTCTATTGGTGTCAGAGTTTCCAATGTATTGCAATCCTCCTGTTCCTGGAGTCTGCCTTCGACTGTGTGCCAGCTTCTCCTGCAGGAAGAGTTGAAATGGATGAGCTTGAGCCCTCCTGAAGATGTGTGAGGCAGCTTAGTATAGTGTGCATGAGAGGAAGAAGCAGCAAGTGTGGGCAAAAGGGGGAAAGTAGTTGTGAGGGTTCACTCGATTGATCCCTGGGATGAGAGGGCTGTCCTATGAGGAGAGATTGAGTAGAATGGGCCTATACTCTCTGGAGTTTAGAAGAATGAGAGGTGATCTCATTGAAACATACAAGATTCTGAGAGGGATTGACAGGGTAGATGAGAGGCTGTTTCACCTGACTTGAGAGTCTAGAACTAGGGGGCACAGTCTCAGAATAAGGAGTCAGCCATTTAGGACTGAGATGAGGAGGAATTCTCTACCGCAGAGGGCTGTGGATGCTCAGTTTTTGAGTACGTTCAAGGCTGAGATCAATAGATTTTTGGACTCTAAGGGAATCAAGGGATATGGGGATTGGGAAGGAAAGTGGAGTTGAGGTCGAGGATCAGCCATGATCTTATTGAATGGCAGAGCAGGCTCGAGGGGCCCTATGGCTTACTCCTGCTCCTAATTCTTATGTTCTTATGTTTTTATGGTAGTAGCTGGTGTTGGGTGTGTGAGTGCAAGCAGAAGGAGGTGCATTGAAGTGTCCCATTGTGATTCAAGGACAGGTTTGGAAAGCAGCAGAGGGGAGGATTGCTAGTGCTGGGGCTGTGTAGAGAGTAAGAGAGATGTGAAGAGGAGTCATATCTTGGCAGTCCTGGTGAGGTCGTTAAATTTCTTCCTGCACTGCAGCCAGGTCCTTGGAACTATCCTTGGAACCATGCTGCTAGCACTAGCTGCCCAGTCAATTCTCTCCACTACTGCTGGCCAATTTGCCAGGGCACTTACTGTCCATCTAAAGGAACAGGACCTTCTTTCTACTCCTCACCTCTGCGGCAGTATCAGAGACAGTTATAAAAAGGATATGCCATATTATAAAAAGGATATAGAGGCACTGGAGAGGGTGCAAAAAAGATTTACAAGGGTGCAGTTTTGGTCTCCTTATTTAAGGAGGGATATACTTGCATTAGAGGCAGTTCAGAGAAGGTTCACGAGGTTGATTCCGGAGATGAAGGGGTTGTCTTATGAAGAAAGGTTGAGCAGGTTGGGCGTATACTCATTGGAGTTTAGAAGAATGAGAGGTGATCTTATTGAAACATATAAGATTCTGAGGGGGCTTGACAGGGTAGATGCAGGGAGGATGTTCCCCCTCGTGGGGGAATCTAGAACGAGGGGGCATAGTTTCAGAATAAGGGGTCGCCCATTTAAAACAGAAATGAGGAAGAATTTCTTCTCTCAGGGGGTCGTGAACCTTTGGAATTCTCTATCCCAGAGAGCTGTGGAGGCGGAGTCATTGAATATATTCAAGGCGGAGATAGACAGATATTTGAGCTACAGGGGAGTCAAGGGTAATGGGGAGCGGGTGGGAAAGTGGAGTTGAGGCCAAGATCAGATCAGCCATGATCTTATTGAATGGTGGGGCAGGATCGAGCGGCCGAATGGCCTACTCCTGCTCCTATTTCTTATGTTTTTATGTATGATACCAGAACTGCAAGGTTATATCTATCAGGAAAGGATGAACAGATTGGGTCTCTTTTCTCTTGAAAAGCAAAGCCTGAGGGATGACCTAATAGAGGTCTTTAAAATTTGGATTTGATAGATTAAGCACAGAGAGAGTGTTTCCACTTGTTTGGAAGAGCAAAACTAGTAGCCATCAATATAAGATAGTCACCAAGAAATCAAATATGGAACTTCTTTACCCAGAGTGGTGAGAATGTGGAACTCACTACCACAGGGAGTGGTTGAAGCGAATAGTATAGATGCATTTAAGGGGAGGCTAGATAAGAACATAAGAACATAAGAAATAGGAGCAGGAGTAGACCAATCGGCCCCTCGAGCCTGCTCCGCCATTCAATGAGATCATGGCTGATCTGATCCAACCTCAACTCTAAAGAACACAAGAAGTAGGAGCAGGATCAGGCCACTCAGCCCCTGGGCCCGCTCCGCCACCCACAGGGCCTTGACCGATCCGAACTCAAACTCATGTCCAATTTCCAGCCCGCTCCCCGTAACCCCTAATTCCCTTTACTTCTAGGAAACGGTCTATTTCTGTTTTAAATTTATTTAATGAAGTAGCTTCCACAGCTTCCTGGGGTAGCAAATTCCACAGACCCACTACCCTCTGAGTGAAAAAGTTTCTCCTCATCTCAGTTTTGAAAGAGCAGCCCCTTATTCTAAGATTATGTCCCCTAGTTCTAGTTTCACCCATCATTGGGAACATCCTCACCGCGTCCACCCGATCAAGCCCCTTCACAATCTTATATGTTTCAATAAGATCGCCTCTCATTCTTCTGAACTCCAATGAGTAGAGTCCCAATCTACTCAACCTCTCCTCATATGTCCACCCCCTCATCCCCGGAATTAACCGAGTGAACCTTCTTTGTACTGCCTCGAGAGCAAGTATGTCTTTTCTTAAGTATGGACACCAAAACTGTATGCAGTACTCCAGGTGCGGTCTCACCAATACCCTATACAACTGCATAAGCATATGAGGGAGAAGGGAATCGAGGGTTATGATGATAGAGTTAGATGAGGAAGGATGGGAGGAGGCTTGAGTGGAGCATAAATGCCGGCATGGACTGGTTGGACAGAATGGCCTGTTTCTGTGCTGTATATCCTATGTAATCCTATGTAAAAAGAGTGCTCTGGCTGATGCCATGCTGTCTGCTGCCTGAGTACACGCAGGCCGCTGACCACCTTTCAAATGTGTACTTCCCCTTTAAGGGCTGCAGGCTGCCTTTAAGTGGCGGTAGGCCTGTCGGTTTTCCTGCCCTCCCAAAAGGCAAACTGCCTATAAGCAGCGCGTCATCTGTTGTATTTAAATGAGGCCCAACCACTAAAATCGATCAGGCCTCCCACTGATGTTATTGCACGGGCAGATCAGTCACACTGCCATCCAGTATGTTCCAGAGAGAAACATGGGCCCGAATGTATAATAACTAATGAATAAGCCATGTGCTGAAGGGGCCGGATGACCTTGTACAATGATGAAGTCTCACTTTCTGAGGCAAAACCCTTGAATGTTTTACAGCTTTATAAGACACTTCCAGCCATCGTCTACTCCACATAATAACCTTTATTCTTCAAGTGTACCGGAGGTTACTTCCCTGTGGAGCTGAAGTATTCCAACAAAGCTTGCTACAAATGCAATAATAAGGAAAATGTGAAGTATTTTTAATGAAAGCTATCATTGTGAATGGGCATAATGTATTCTCCTGCTATGAGTCAGTTCAATAACTGTTTGATGTAATTCTACAAAGACTGGTGCAGCACCCACTTCTATATTATCAACACAGTTAAATTCCCCGAGAATAACTCAAAACAAGCTGGAGTTAAATTTAACAAAGATTATCATCTTCATGACACTGAGCAAGAAATGTTACTTTCACACCTTCATATGGAAATTAATCACCTACTATAAAGAAGAAAAAATATCATCAAGATATCTCAAAGAGATGTGTACTTGTAAGATTAATATATTAAATTAGATTCAGCGATATCTGTTCAATAAATTCTGATACCAAAGTTTTTTATTTAAAAATCTATTGTAAATGTAATTATTCTCACAACACAGACCTGCTTTATTCCAGACATTACTGATCAGAGTGAGGTTTCTGATTCCATCCCTCTGATCAGCACATATAGCAAATATAATCAACAAGGCTTCCCCAAAAAAAAACAATATTACCATTCCCCAATCTTCCAATATCACAGTACCCCAATCTCCCAATATACCAAACCGTACTCTCCCAATATCAACATTCCCAATTTCCCAATATCACCATTCCCAACCCCCCAATATCATCATTCCCAATCCCCCAATATCATCATTCCAATTTCCCAATATTACCATTCCCCAATCTCCCAATATCACCATTCCCAATCTCGCAATACCAAAAACTCCAATCTCCCAATATCCCATTTCCCAATTTCCCCATATCACCATTCTCAATTTCCCAATCTCACTATTCCTAAACTCCCAATATCATCATTCCCAATCTCCCCATTCCCAATCTCCCAATATCACAATTCCCAATCTCCCAATAACACAATTCCCAATATCACCATTCCCAATCTCCCAATATCACCATTCCCAATCTCCCCATTCCAATCTCCCAATATCACCATTCCCAATCTCCCAATGTCACCATTCCCAAATCTCCCCATTCCCAATCTCCCAATCTCACCATTCCCAATCTCCCAATATTACCATTCCCAATCTCCTCATTCCCAATCTCCCAATATCACCATTCCCAATCTCCCAATATCACCATTCCCAATCTTCCAATATCACCATTCCCAATCTCCCAATATCACCATTCCCAATCTTCCAATATCACCATTCCCAATCTCCCAATATCACCATTCCCAATCTTACAATATCACCATTCACAATCTCCCAATATTACCATTCCCAATCTCCCAATATCACCATTCCCAATCTCCCAATATAATCAAACCCCAATCCCCCAATATCATTTCGATTCATCCGGCGCTTCAACAAAAGACTTTTTTCCTTCCTTTCTGATGTCAACTCTTGGACACTAACGCCCCTCCGGAACCTTCTTCCCCTTCACTTTCCTCTGACCCCCCTTCTCCTAATCTCACCCACTGCCGTGTTTTCACTATCCCATCTGACCTTCCCCTCTCTGACCCCGAATGATCAGTCCTCAGCAAAGGCCTGAGCTTCATCCCCTTATGCCCCCATCTTAATGAATTTTGAGCTCGGCACGATGCTGAGCTCTTTTTCCGTCACCTTCTTCTCCGTGCCCACTTCTTTGGCCAGGAGTCTTCCCCCCGCACAGCTGACCCTTACTCCCGCTTTCAGAATTCTCGTTCTAGCTGGACCCCTCCCTCTGGCCTCTTACCCTCTCTAGATCTTTTCATTGCTAACTGCCGGCGTGACATCGGCCGTCTCCAGTTCTCTGCTCCCCTCACTCACTCCAACCTAACTCCCTCTGAACTTGCAGAACTCCGTTCTCTCTGATCCAACCCTAAAATTGTCATTAAACCTGCTGACAAGGGTGGTGCTGTTGTTGTTTGGAGAACCGACCTCTACCGTGCGGAGGCTGAACGCCAACTCTCCGACACCTCCTCCTACCTTCCCCTGGACCATGACCCGACTACCAAACATCAAGCCATTGTTTTCAAGACTGTCACTGACCTCATCTCCTCTGGACATCTTCCCCCCACGGCCGCCAACCTCATAGTTCCCCAACCCCACACAGCCCACTTCTACCTCCTTCCCAAGATGCACAAACTGGACTGCCCTGGTAGACCCATTGTTTCAGCCTGTTCTTGCCCCATGGAACTGATTTCTTCCTAATTCTATTCTACTTTTTCTCCCCTTGTCCAGTCTCTTCCCACCTACATTCACGACTCTTCCAATGCCCTCCGCCACTTTAACAGTTTCCAGTTTCCTGGCCCCAACTGCCTCCTTTTCACCATGGACGTCCAATCCCTCTACACCTCCATCCCCCACCAGGACAACCTGAGGGCGCTCCGCTTCTTCCTTGAACAGAGGCCCAACCAGTCCCCTTCCACCACCACCCTCCTCCGCCTGGCTGAACTTGTTCTCACATTGAACAACTTCTCCTTTGACTCCTCTCATTTCCTCCAAATTAAAGGTGTTGCTATGGGAACCCGCATGGTTCAAGCTATGCCTGCCTTTTCATGGGATATGTGGAACATTCTTTGTTCCAGTCCTACTCAGGTCCCCTCCCTCACCTCTTTTTCCAGTACATTGATGACTGTATTAGTGCCGTTTCCTGCTCTCGCCCTGAACAGGAAAATTTCATTCACTTTGCTTCCAATTTGCACCCTTCCCTCACCTTCACATGTTCCATCTCCGACTCTTCCCTTCCCTTCCTTGACTTTTCTGTCTCCATTTCTGGTGATAGACTATCGACAAGCATCCACTTGAAGCCTACTGACTCCCACAGCTACCTGGACTACACTTCCTCCCACCCCGCCTCCTGTAAGGACTCTATTCCATTCTTCCAGTTTCTCCGTCTCCGCCGCATCTGTTCTGATGATGCCACCTTCCATACTAGTGCATCCGACATGTCTTCCTTTTTCCTCAACCAAGGATTCCCCTCTACCGTTGTTGACTCGGCCCCGCACTTCTGCTCTCACCCCTTCCCCTCCCTCCCAGAACCATGATAGGGTTCCCCTTGTCCTCACCTTTCACCCCACTAGCCTCCACATTCAACGGATCATTCTCCGCCATTTCTGCCACCTCCAGCATGATCCCACCACCAAACACATCTTCCCCTCCCCTCCCCTTTCAGCATTCCGAAGGGACCGCTCCCTCCACAACACTCTGGTCAACTCCTCTGTCACCCCCAACATCCCTTCCCCTTCGCCTGGCACCTTCCCGTGCAAGCACAGGAGATGCAACACCTGCCCTTTTACCTCCTCACTTCCCACTGTCCGGGGCCCCAAACACCCCTTCCAGGTGAAACAGCGATTTACTTGTACTTCTTGCAATTTAGTACACTGTATTCACTGCTCACGATGCAGTCTCCTCTACATTGGGGAGACCAAACGCAGATTGGGTGACCGCTTTGCGGAACACCTCTGTTCAGTCCGTAAGGGTGACCTTGAGCTTCCGGTCGCTTGTCACTTTAATTCTCTGCTCCACTCCCACTCTGACCTCTCTGTCCTCGGCCTCTTACACTGTTCCAATGAAGCTCAACGCAAGCTCGAGGAACAGCACCTCATCTTTCGATTAGCCTTCCGGACTCAACATTGAGTTCAACAATTTCAGACTATAACCCCTGCCCCCATTTTTCAGGCGGCAGCTGTTGAGGATTCTGCCTTCCCCATTTGCAACATTTAATCTCCCCTGCCTTCCACCCTAGCACAGACCGTTCCTTCTGTTTCTTCCTTCCCTTTCACCACCCCCCCTTTCCCTGCCTCTGCACCTGCTTAAAACCTGTTACATTCCTAACCTCTTTCCAGTTCTGAAGCGTTAACTCTGTTTCTCTCTCCACGGATGCTGCCTGGCCTGCTGAGTGTTTCCAGCGTTTTCTGTTGTTACTCCAAATATCACACTGCCAATCTCCCAATTTCACCATTCCCAATATCACCATTTCCAATCTCCCAATATTACCATTCCCAATCTCCCAATATTACCATTCCCAATCTCCCAATATCACCATTCCCAATCTCCCAATATCACCATTCCCAATCTCCCAATATTACCATTCCCAATCTCCCAATATCACCATTCCCAATCTCCCAATATTACCATTCCCAATCTCCCAATATCACCATTCCCAATCTCCCAATATCACCATTCCCAATCTCCGAATTGCTCCACTGCCAATCTCCCAAAATTACCATTCCCAACCTCCCAATATCATCATTCCCAATCTCCCAATATCACCATTCCCAATCTCCCAATAACACCAAACTCCAATCTCCCAATATCACCATTCCCAATCTCCGAATTGCTCCACTGCCAATCTCCCAAAATTACCATTCCCAAACTCCCAATATCACAATTCCCAATCTCCCAATATCACCATTCCCAATCTCACAATATCACTATTCCCAATCTTCCAATAGCACCATTCCCAATCACACAATATCACCATTCCCAATCTCCCAATATCACCAAACCCCAATCTCCCAATATCACCAGTCCCAATCACACAATATCACCATTCCCAATCTCACAATATCACCATTCCCAAACTCCCAATATCACAATTCACACTCTCACAATATCACAATTCACACTCTCACAATATCACTATTCCCAATCTCCCAATACCACCATTCCCAATCTCCCAATATCAGCATTCCCAATCTCCCAATATCACCAAACCCCAATCTCCCAATATCACCATTCCCAATCTCCCAATATCAGCATTCCCAATCTCCCAATATCACCAAACCCCAATCTCCCAATATCAGCATTCCCAATCTCCCAATATCACCAAACCCCAATCTCCCAATATTACCATTCCCAATCTCCCAATATCACCATTCCCAATCTCCCAATAGCACCACTGACAATCTCCCAATATTACCATTCCCAATCTCCCAATATCACAATTTCCAATCTCCCAATATTACCATTCCCCAATCTCTCAATATCACCATTCCCAATCTCCCAATATCACCATTCCCAATCTCCCAATAGCACCACTGACAATCTCCCAATATTACCATTCCCAATCTCCCAATATCACCATTTCCAATCTCCCAATATTACCATTCCCCAATCTCTCAATATTACCATTCCCAATCTCCCAATATCACCATTCCCAATCTCCCAATATCACCATTCCAAATCTCCCAATAGCACCACTGCCAATCTCCCAATATTACCATTCCCAATCTTCCAATATCACCATTCCCAATCTTCCAATATCATCACTGCCTATCATCAAATCCCAATTTCCCACCAAACCCCAATCTCATGAAAGTGTTACTGCTTCTCCCACTGTTTATCCTCTCATCTGCAGAAATGGATAAGGTTGCAATACTACCAGAGCTTTGTACCAATAACTCGTCCATCAGGTAGAAACTGTGCCGGAGAAATTCCCCAAGTGATTGGACTGACCCAGTAGTGGCTTTCACAGTCAGAGACAGAAAGATTTGAGTTATAGACCTCCTAATGTCATCTCTTATGATTTCCCAACTCTTTCAGAGTGCCTGAACTTTCTTATTAGTGCTTTTAGGTAAGGTCTAATCAAAGTTCATGGTGTAGGGGGTAACATATTGGTATGGATAGAAGATTGGCTAGCAAACAGGAAACAGAGAGTAGGCATAAATGGGTCATTTTCTGATTGGCAAGATGTAACGAGTGGTGTGCCACAGGGATCAGTGCTAGGGCCTCAACTTTTTACAATTTATATAAATGACTTGAATGAAGGGACCGAAGGTATGGTTGCTAAATTTGCTGATGACACAAAGATAGGTAGGAAAGTAAATTGTGAAGAGGACATAAGGAGGCTACAAAGGGATATAGATAAGTTAAGTGATTGGGCAAAGATCTGGCAAATGGAGTACAATGTGGGAAAATGTGAAGTTGTCCATTTTGGCAGGAAGAATAAAAAAGAAGCATATTATCTAAATGGTGAGAGATTGCAGAGCTCTGAGATGCAGAGGGATCTGGGTGTCCTAGTGCATGAATCGCAAAAGAATCGCAGGTACAGCAAGTAATTAGGAAAGCTAATAGAATGTTATCGTTTATTGCGAGGGGAATTGAATACAAAAGTAGGGAGGTTATGCTTCAGTTATACAGGGCATTGGTGAGACCACATCTGGAGTACTGTGTACAGTATTGGTCTCCTTATTTAAGGAAGGATGTAAATGCATTGGAAGCAGTTCAGAGAAGATTTACTAGACTAATACCTGGAATGGGCGGGTTGTCTTATGAGGAAAGGTTGGACAGGCTAGGCTTGTATCCGCTGGAGTTTAGAAGAATAAGAGGTGACTTGATTGAAACATATAAGATCCTGAGGGGTCTGGACAGGGTGGATGTGGAGAGGATGTTTCCCCTTGTGGGAGAATCTAGAGCTAGGGGTCACTGTTTTAAAATAAGGGGTCGCCCATTTAAGACAGAGATGAGGAGAAATTTTTTATCACAGAGTGTCGTGAGTCTTTGGAACTCTCTTCCTCAGAGGGCGGTGGAAACAGAGTCTTTGAATATTTTTAAGGCAGAGGTAGATAGATCCTTGGTAAGCAAGGGGGTGAAAAGTTATCGGGGGTAGGCGGGAATGTGGTGTAATCGGATCAGCCATGATCTTATTGAATGGCGGAGCAGGCTCGAAGGGCCGAGTGGCCTACTCCTGCTCCTAATTCGTATATTCGTATGTTCGTAAAGTTTTCTGTCGCTGTAGACCCTGTCCTTGAGATACAGTCCGCTCCCTAGTGTCCTTCACTATTGTGCCTGAACCACCTATTAATAGTTGCACTTATATAGCACCTTTCACATTGAAAAGTCGAAAAGCACTTAATACTCCATTAATTTTTTTGAACAGCAATGACTGCTGTTATATATTCATTATATTGCTTCTCCAAAACATTGATGTCTGCCACAACAGGAGCAAATGACGTGGTGTTATCTCTCTCCTTGGTTCACTGCCCCTTGTGTCCCATGTGGTCCTGTTCAGAGGCTGGCTTGTACCTCCATGTGTGCACATCATGTAATCACTCAGAAAATTCAGCCTGGATACAATTCATTGTCCATCTTCAACAAAAAAAGGCCTGGCTTTCTTCCCTGATTGTGAGGTTCATCATTGACCAGAAGCTTAACTTGTTGGCACAGTGCTACAAAAGCATGACAGAGACCAAGTACTCTCTGACAGGTGGTTCATTTGACCCCTCAATGTGTGTCCACAATCTATAAGGCTCAAGTCAGGAGTGTGATGGAATACTCACTACTCACCTGGATGGCTGCATTCACAACACTCAGGAAGTTCAACACCATCCAGGACAAAGCAGTTTCCTTGATTGGTGTCCCTGCAACTGGGCTCAATATCCACCCCCTCCCCAACCAGTACACCATGGCTTCAGTATGTACAATCTACAAGGTGCACTGCAGCAACTCACCAAGGTTAGTTCGACAGCACCTCCCACCCTCACAAACTCCACCACCAAGAAGGACCAGAACAGCGATGTCATGGGAGGACCACCACCTCCAAGTTGCTCTCCATGTAGCACACCATCCCAAGTTGGACACTTATAGCTATTCCTTCATCGTCGCTTGGTCATTATCCTGGAATGTTATACCTAATACCATTGTGGAAGCACCATAACCACAAGGACTGCAGTGGTTCAAGGAGAAAGCCCTCCCTCATCTCCTTAGGACAACTAGGGGTAGGCAATAAAATACAGCCTTGCCAATGATGCCTACATACCAAGAAGTAAACAAAAATCCACTCACCAAATAATGCTGTTTCTGACTGACCAGTGGAAAACTGTTACAAACATTATAATCCCATTGAAAAATGGGATCCAGTGTGTGCATCATCGTAAGTATTGCATTCCCTGCATGGTGGCAGGTTGGTGTCCAAATTGGCACCAAATGGAAAATAACCCCAAGGGACCTCAGAATATGTCCTGCCCCAACTGAAAATCATAGAATCATACAGATTTCAGCACAGAAGGAAACCATTCTGTCCATTATGCCTGTGACAGTGCTAGCTCCATTGGAACAATCACTTCGAATCCCATTTCCCTGCTCTTTCCTCACACCCTTGATTATTTTTCCACTTAAATGCTGCGAATGACTCCGTTTCAACAGCCACTCATGGGAATGCATTCCATATTCACATGTGAAAACATTGCTTTCAACTTCCCCCCTTTGCTTTTGTTGTGCTAAAACCATGAGTCAATTTCGATGAAGGTTCGACCATAACCTTCACTGTGAAAACATGACTAGTTTTTCAAGTCTTTCAACATAACTTCTCATCCTTTGTATCATTCCCTAAATCCACTGACATAATTTCCATTGCTCAAATACCCTTGTATTAAGGTGTGCCCTCAAACTACAACGGAAGTGTCTTGTACAGATTCAGATCACCTGCCTGGGCACAGCTGGAAGATTAACCAGTCAACATTCCAACAGTGGCGAAACCAGCTCATGTGCACTCAGCTGACTTTTGCTTAAATTTAGCACAGTTTAAGGATTTTGGATGACTTGTGAGAAACAAGTACACAGAGGTACTAGAAATGCTGCAACATTCATCACGACACTTTTATAAATATTCTTTCCGGACACAGTAGGTGATAAGTGGATGTGTGCTTACTGCAAACTGACAACATCATTTGTAGCCTTAGTTCTATCCTGACAACCAGCGTCAAAATGCAGAGTTTGACTTATTAATCAGTGCGCTTTGATTGCAGGATAAAACATTTCAGCTCTTTAATTTCATCAGTAGAAGAATAGGTTTGCAATTAGACAGGCTACTTAAAAACAATTTCAAAAAGTTTAGGTAACAAAAGGCTTTAGGCTTGTATAATAGCGACATGCAAATAAATTAAGAGAGCAACATCTGTGAAATACGACACCCTTCACAATAACACAAACATATCCCACCGCTCAATATACATATATCACCCCTCCAAAACAGCACCATACCAGAACCTAAGAATAACAGTAACACCACGGAGACTGCTACATCACATCTCTTAAAATAACACATATATATCTCCACCTAACAGTACTGATATTACATATACATTACAAGAGTGCAGATAAACCACAGGCTTCATATAAACAACAACAACTTGCATTTAGATAGCTTCCTTAACATAGCGACAGAACACTGATAGCTACATGTTCGAAGATGAAATTCATAAACCTAGATTTTACTCAATAATATTGATAGAGGCTACCTTGGAAATAACATACTTTCCACTGTAACACTGATATACCACACCCTGCACTGTAAAACTGATATAAAACACCCTGCGCATTTTACACTGATATACCACACCATGCACTGTAACACTGATATACCACACCCTGCACTATAACACTGATATCCCACAACCTGCACTTTAACTCTGATATACCGCACCCTGCACTGTAACACTGATATACTACACCCTGCACTGTAAAACTGATATACCACACCCTGCACTGTAACACTGATATACCACACCATGCACTGTAACTCTGATATACCACACCCTGCACTGTAAAACTGATATACCACACGCTGCACTGTAAAACTGATATACCACACGTTGCACTGTAAAACTGATATACCACGCCATGCACTGTAACACTGATATACCACACCCTGCACTGTGAGATTGATATACCGCACCCTGCAATGTAACACTGATATAAAACACCCTGAACTGTAACACTGATATACCCCACCCTGCATTGTATCACAGATAAACCACACCCTTCACTGTCACACTGATATACCACACCCTGCACTGCAACACTGATATACCACACACTGCACTGTGAGATTGATATACCGCACCCTGCACTGTAACACTGATATAAAACACACTGAACTGTAACACTGATATACCGCACCCTGCACTGTATCACAGAGATACCACACCCTTCACTGTCACACTGATATACCACAACATGCACTGTAACTCTGATATACCACACCATGCACTGTAAAACTGATAGACCACACCCTGCACTGTAACACTGATATACCACACCCTGCACTGTAAACCTGATATACCACTCCCTGCACTGTAACACTGATATACCACACGCTGCACTGTAACACTGATATAGCACACCCTGCACTGTGAGATTGATATACCGCACCCTGCACTGTAACACTGATATAACACACCCTGCACTGTAACACTGATATACCACACCCTGCACTGTAACACTGATATACCGCACCCTGCACTGCAACACTGATATACCGCACCCCGCACTGTAACCCTGATATACCGCACCCTGCACTGTAACACTGATATAACACACCCTGCACTGTAACACTGATAAAGCACACCATGCACTGTAACACTGATATACCACACCCTGCACTGTGAGATTTATATACCGCACCCTGCACTGTAACACTGATATACCACACACTGCACTGTAACACTGATATAACACACCCTGCTCTGTAAATCTGATGAAACACAACATGCATTGTTTCACTGATATACCGCACAATACACTGTAAAGCTGATATACCACACCCTGCACTATAACACTGATATACCACACGCTGCACTGTAACACTGATATACCACACCCTGCACTGTAACACTGATATACCACACCCTGCACTGTAACACTGATATACCACACCCTGCACTGTAACACTGATATACCACACCCTGCACTGTAACACTGATATACCGCACACTGCAGTGTAACACAGATATACCACACACTGCACTGTAACACTGATATAACACACCCTGCACTGTAATACTGATGTACCACACCCTGCACTGTAACACTGATATACCACACCCTGCACTGTAACACTGATATACCACACCCTGCACTGTAACACTGATATACCACACCCTGCACTTTGACACTGATATACCACACACTGCACTGCAACACTGATATATCACACCCTGCACTGTGATACTGATATACCGGACCCTTTACTGTAACACTGATAGACCACACACTGCACTGTAAAACTGATATAAAACACCCTGCGCATTTTAAACTGATATACCACACCCTGCAATGTAACTCTGATATACCACACCCTGCATTGTAACACTAATGTACGACACCAAGCACTGTAACACTGATGTACCACACCATGCACTGTAAATCTGATATAACGCTCCCTGCACTGTAACACTGATATACCACACCCTGCACTGTAACAGTGATATAACACACCCTGCACTGTAAATCTGATGTAACACACCATGCATTGTTTCACTGATATACCGCACAATACACTGTAACACTGATATACCACACACTGCACTCGAACACTGATATACCACACCCTGCTCTGTAACACTGATATACCACACCCTGCAGTGTAACACTGATGTACGACACCCTGCACTGTAACACTGATATACCACACCCTGCACTGTAACACTGATATACCACACCCTGCACTGTAACACTGATATACCACACCCTGCACTTTGACACTGATATACCACACACTGCACTGCAACACTGATATACCACACCCTGCACTGTGAGACTGATATACCGGACCCTTTACTGTAACACTGATAGACCACACACTGCACTGTAAAACTGTTATACCACACCCTGCACTGTAAAACTGATATAAAACACCCTGCGCATTTTAAACTGATATACCACACCCTGCACTGTAACTCTGATATACCACACCCTGCACTGTAACACTAATGTACCACACCATGCACTGTAACACTGATGTACCACACCATGCACTGTAACTCTGATATAACGCACCCTGCACTGTAACACTGATATACCACACCCTGCACTGCAAATCTGATGTAACAGACCATGTATTGTTTCACTGATATACCGCACAATACACTGTAAAGCTGATATACCACACCCTGCACTGTACCTCTGATATACCGCACCCTGCACTGTAACACTGATATACCACGCCATGCACTGTAACACTGATATACCACACCCTGCACTGTGAGATTGATATACCGCACCCTGCAATGTAACACTGATATAAAACACCCTGAACTGTAACACTGATATACCCCACCCTGCATTGTATCACAGATAAACCACACCCTTCACTGTCACACTGATATACCACACCCTGCACTGTAGCACTGATATACCACACCCTGCACTGCAACACTGATATACCACACACTGCACTGTGAGATTGATATACCGCACCCTGCACTGTAACACTGATATAAAACACACTGAACTGTAACACTGATATACCGCACCCTGCACTGTATCACAGAGATACCACACCCTTCACTGTCACACTGATATACCACAACATGCACTGTAACTCTGATATACCACACCATGCACTGTAAAACTGATAGACCACACCCTGCACTGTAACACTGATATACCACACCCTGCACTGTAAACCTGATATACCACTCCCTGCACTGTAACACTGATATACCACACGCTGCACTGTAACACTGATATAGCACACCCTGCACTGTGAGATTGATATACCGCACCCTGCACTGTAACACTGATATAACACACCCTGCACTGTAACACTGATATACCACACCCTGCACTGTAACACTGATATACCGCACCCTGCACTGCAACACTGATATACCGCACCCCGCACTGTAACCCTGATATACCGCACCCTGCACTGTAACACTGATATAACACACCCTGCACTGTAACACTGATAAAGCACACCATGCACTGTAACACTGATATACCACACCCTGCACTGTGAGATTTATATACCGCACCCTGCACTGTAACACTGATATACCACACACTGCACTGTAACACTGATATAACACACCCTGCTCTGTAAATCTGATGAAACACAACATGCATTGTTTCACTGATATACCGCACAATACACTGTAAAGCTGATATACCACACCCTGCACTATAACACTGATATACCACACGCTGCACTGTAACACTGATATACCACACCCTGCACTGTAACACTGATATACCACACCCTGCACTGTAACACTGATATACCACACCCTGCACTGTAACACTGATATACCACACCCTGCACTGTAACACTGATATACCGCACACTGCAGTGTAACACAGATATACCACACACTGCACTGTAACACTGATATAACACACCCTGCACTGTAATACTGATGTACCACACCCTGCACTGTAACACTGATATACCACACCCTGCACTGTAACACTGATATACCACACCCTGCACTGTAACACTGATATACCACACCCTGCACTTTGACACTGATATACCACACACTGCACTGCAACACTGATATATCACACCCTGCACTGTGATACTGATATACCGGACCCTTTACTGTAACACTGATAGACCACACACTGCACTGTAAAACTGATATAAAACACCCTGCGCATTTTAAACTGATATACCACACCCTGCAATGTAACTCTGATATACCACACCCTGCATTGTAACACTAATGTACGACACCAAGCACTGTAACACTGATGTACCACACCATGCACTGTAAATCTGATATAACGCTCCCTGCACTGTAACACTGATATACCACACCCTGCACTGTAACAGTGATATAACACACCCTGCACTGTAAATCTGATGTAACACACCATGCATTGTTTCACTGATATACCGCACAATACACTGTAACACTGATATACCACACACTGCACTCGAACACTGATATACCACACCCTGCTCTGTAACACTGATATACCACACCCTGCAGTGTAACACTGATGTACGACACCCTGCACTGTAACACTGATATACCACACCCTGCACTGTAACACTGATATACCACACCCTGCACTGTAACACTGATATACCACACCCTGCACTTTGACACTGATATACCACACACTGCACTGCAACACTGATATACCACACCCTGCACTGTGAGACTGATATACCGGACCCTTTACTGTAACACTGATAGACCACACACTGCACTGTAAAACTGTTATACCACACCCTGCACTGTAAAACTGATATAAAACACCCTGCGCATTTTAAACTGATATACCACACCCTGCACTGTAACTCTGATATACCACACCCTGCACTGTAACACTAATGTACCACACCATGCACTGTAACACTGATGTACCACACCATGCACTGTAACTCTGATATAACGCACCCTGCACTGTAACACTGATATACCACACCCTGCACTGCAAATCTGATGTAACAGACCATGTATTGTTTCACTGATATACCGCACAATACACTGTAAAGCTGATATACCACACCCTGCACTGTACCTCTGATATACCGCACCCTGCACTGTAACACTGATATACAACACCCTGCACTCTAACACTGATATACCACACCCTGCTCTGTAACACTGATATACCACACCCTGCACTGTAACACTGATATACCACACCCTGCACTGTAACACTGATATACCACACCCTGCACTGTAACACTGATATACCACACCCTGCACGGTAACACTGATATACCACACCCTGCACTGTAACACTGATATTTCACACCCTGCACTGTAACACTGATATACCACACCCTGCACTCTAACACTGAAATACCACACCCTGCACTGTAACACTGACACACCACACCCTGCACTGTATCACTGATATACCGCACACTGCAGTGTAACACTGATATACCACACCCTGCACTGTAACACTGATATAACACACCCTGCACTGTAACACTGATATACCACAACCTGCAATGTAACACTGATATACCATACCCTGCACTTTAACACTGATATACCACACCCTGCACTGTGAGACTGATATACCGAAACCTGCACTGTAACACTGATATACCACACCCTGCACTGTAAAACTGATATACCACACCCTGCACTGTAAAACTGATATAAAACACCCTGCGCATTTTAAACTGATATACCACACCCTGCAATGTAACTCTGATATACCACACCCTGCACTGTAACACTAATGTACCACACCATGCAATGTAACACTGATGTACAACACCATGCACTGTAACTCTGATATAACGCACCCTGCACTGTAACACTGATATACCACACCCTGCAGTGTAAAACTGATATACCACACCATGCACTGTAACAATGATATATCACACCCTGCATTGTAAATCTGATGTAACACACCATGCATTGTTTCACTGATATACCGCACAATACACTGTAAAGCTGATATACGACACCCTGCACTGTAACACTGATATAAAACACCCTGTGCATTTTACACTGGTATACCACACCATACACTGTAAAACTGAGATAAAACACCCTGCGCATTTTACACTGATATACCACACCCTGCACTGTAACACTGATATACCACACCCTGCACTGTAACACTGATATACCACACCCCGCACTGTAACACTGATATAACACACCCTGCACTGCAACACTGATATACCACACCATGCACTGTAACACTGATATACCACACCCTGCAATTTAACACTGATATAACACACCCTGCTCTGTAACACTGATATACCACACCATGCACTGTAACACTGATATACCACACCCTGCACTGTGAGATTTATATACCGCACACTGCACTGTAACACTGATATACCACACCCTGCACTGTAACACTGATAGACCACACCATTCATTGTAACACTGATATACCGCACCCTGCACTGTAACGCTGATATAATACACCCTGCACTGTAACACTGACATACCACACCATGCAGCTATAACACTGATACACCGCACAATTCACTGGAACACTGATATAACACACCCTGCTCTGTAGCACTGATATAACACACACTGCACTGTAACACTGATATACGACACCCTGCACTGTAACACTGATATACCACACCCTGCACTGTAACACTGATATATCACACTCTGCACTGTAACACTGATATACCACACCTTGCACTGTAACACTGATATAACACACCCTGCACTGTAACACTGATATCCCACACCCTGTGTGGTAACACAATACAGCTTCCTGTGACTCGAACTTTATTGCATCACTTCCTGTGATTAGTCCAGGATAAATACTGGACTGAGCAGTTGGATCCTGGAGAGGCATAGAGTAAGACCTCTTTTGTATGTAGCACCTTTTTAGTTGATTAAAGCTTACTTTAAGTTCACCACGCGTAAGGCTCATACTTACGACAATTTAATCAACTTTGAAAAACTTCGCACTCAAACTTTTTGGACGAACTCGGAACTAAGGATCCAGGGAATCACCCATCATGGAAAACATCCTTAAACCATCGCGTCTTGACTTGGACCCAAACACCCCAGCAGCCGGTAAGGTGTGGAAACACTGGTATCGCACGTTTGACAATTTTCTCGAATATTGCAAGGCTGATGATGACACAAAGTTGCGGATACTCATCAACTGTGTCACTCCGAATGTATTTCAGTATGTTGAGGAATGGGGCAGTTACGAGGAGGCAATTCGGACGCTTAAAAGACTATATACTAAGACACCGAATGAGGTCTATGCCAGACATCTACTAGCTACAGCCCAAAAAGGGCCGGAGGAATCCATTGATAAATTCCTCCAAGAGCTTCGCAGACTTAGTATGGACTGTAACTTTCAGGCGGCCTCAGCTGAGCTGTACCGTGAAGAAATGATCCGTGATGCTTTCATCTGCGGGCTTACCTCCCCATTTATACGCCAGCGTCTACTGGAAAGTAAGACACTTGAGCTTCAGAGAGCTTATGACATGGCTTGCTCTCTAGATCTGGCAAAAAGAAATGCAGACCTTTATACAGTGCCCAGACCTCGGTCTGCTGCCTTAACTACAGTCAGGCAATTTAAGAGGCCACAGGTGAACTCTATTAGGGAGGTCTTTATCCCTGACGATCAATCTGATGACTTCACTGATGAAGAGGATGATGACCCCACTGTGGCAGCCTCTTGGCAATCTAAGAAATGCTTCTTTTGTGGTGATGAGTTTCACCCTCGGAAATTCTGCCCTGCTCGCAATGCGTTTTGCAGTCATTGCAACAAAAAGGGTTATTTTGCAAAGGTTTGCCTATCAAGAGCCTCTACGAGGGCTTATCAAGCTAAGTCTTACCGAACTGCCCCGGTAAGGGCCTATCAAGATGTTCCGGCTAAAATCTATCGTGCTTCCTCTCGGGTTTTCTCTCGAAGAAACACACCTAGAGTTTCAGCCACTCTTTGTGCAACGACACCAATTACAGCTGCTTGTCCTCAGAACCTATTCCATGCAGCTACAAAAGCATCAATTAATGGACATACTTTAGATGCCTTAATTGACTCAGGTAGCACTGATAGTTTCATTAGGGAACAGATTGTTGCAGAGTTAAAGCTACATGTTTTCCCATCGGACCAGGCAATTGCGATGGCTCAGTCATCACTTAATACCAGAATTTCTGGCTTTTGTATGGTTGAAATAACACTTAATGGTCACAGGTATCCCTCCACCCGGCTTTCGGTGCTCAAGGACTTATGTAGTGATCTTATCTTAGGGCTGGATTTTCAAAAGCAGCATAAGAAGCTCACCATTGAGTTCGGCGGATCCAAACCTGAACTCACTATTTCTAATATACGACCTCGATTACCGTTCTGTGCATTGTCAGCAGCTTCACTGGATGAACCCTCACTGTTTACCAGTATCCCTCCTCGATGCAAACCGATTATAACAAAGTCACGACGTTTCAGTCAGGAAGACCAGTCTTTTATTGCGGCTGAGATTTCTCGGCTTTTAGCAGAGGATATCATCGAGCCTTGTTCGTCGCCATGGCGCGCCCAGGTCGTTATTGTTAAGAACCCTCTACAACCTCACAAGAAACGGCTGTGCATTGACTATTCACAGACCATCAATCAATATACGGACTTGGACGCATACCCATTGCCGCGCATCGATGATATGGTTAATAAACTGGCTGAGTACACGGTGTTCTCAACATATGATCTGAAAAGTGCCTATCATCAGGTACCCTTGAAGGTCTCAGACAAGCAGTATACGGCCTTTGAAGCCAATGGACGGCTGTATCAATTTCGTCGCCTCCCCTTTGGGGTCACTAATGGAGTGGCTGTCTTCCAGCGAGCAATGGATGACCTGGTCAAACAGGAAGACTTGAAGGATACGTTTCCTTATCTGGACAATATTACTGTCGCAGGTCGCAATCAGCGGGAACATGACGCCAATCTCCAACGATTTTGGGATGCACTCCAGCACCGTAATTTGACATTAAATGCGGCTAAATCCATTGAGTCACAACCAACCATCAACATCCTTGGCTATTGTGTGGGCAATGGCATCATTAAACCTGACCCTGAAAGGCTTCGCCCACTCCAAGAGCTCCCGCCACCTAAGAATCCGGCCTCCTTGCGCCGGGCCCTCGGCCTGTTTGCATACTATGCTAAATGGATTCCTAACTTCTCGGACCGAATCCAACCTCTACTGAAGGCCAGCACATTCCCACTAGACACAGCGGCTGTTGCAGCCTTTAACCTCCTGAAAAAACAGTTGGAGAAAGCGGCTCTTCACTCCATCGATGAGAGTCTTCCTTTTGTTGTTGAGTGTGATGCCTCGGAGGTGGCGATCTCGGCCACTCTGAATCAGGAAGGTCGTCCGGTGGCATTTTTGTCCAGGACTTTTCAAGGGGCTGAGCTACATTATCCTCCAGTCGAGAAAGAAGCTACAGCCATCATAGAGGCAGTACGGAAGTGGACTCATCTCCTAGCTCGCCAGCACTTTACCTTAATCACGGACCAGCGATCGGTCGCCTTCATGCTCGATAATCGAAAACGGACCAAAATTAAAAATAATAAAATCCAGCTTTGGCGGCTGGAATTGGCCTCTTTTGGTTACACCATCCACTATCGACCTGGCAAGGAGAATGTGGCTCCGGATACCCTCACACGAGCATTCTGCTCCGCCATGGCACCCTCTACGCTCGTAGACATCCATGATGGGTTGTGTCATCCGGGCGTTACTCGCATGCTACACTTCGTGCGGTCCCGAAATCTCCCATTCTCTACCGGGGATGTAAAGAAGATGTGCTCGGACTGCAGAGTCTGTGCGGAATTGAAACCTCAGTTTTTCCGCCCCTCGGGTGGTATACTCATACATGCGACCCAGCCAATGCAACGGCTTAGCATCGATTTTAAGGGGCCGTTGCCCTCTTCAACTCGCAACACTTATCTATTGACCATGGTCGATGAGTATTCCCGTTTTCCGTTTGCCTTTCCCTGCCCCAATATGCTGACGACCACGGTTATCAGCTGCCTTGAGCAGGTATTTGCTTTCTGTGGCATGGCATCCTATGTTCATTCGGATCGGGGCCCTTCTTTTATGTCAGGAGAACTCAAGGCCTATCTCTCGGAACGGGGTATTGCTGCCAGCAGAACGACGCCTTATCATCCGGTCGGGAATGGGCAAGTCGAGCGTTTTAACGCTATCATCTGGAATGCGGTACGTCTGGCTTTGAGATCTCGGGGCCTACCCAACCAGCAATGGGAAGCAGTACTTCCAGACGCATTACACTCCACACGGTCCCTCCTTTCGACCGCCACAAATACGACGCCTCATGAACGGTTCTTCCGATTTCAGCGTCGCTCATCCTATGGGATATCTCTCCCGTCGTGGCTGACTGCACCGGGACCAGTGCTACTCCGAAGATATGTCCGGGCGTCTAAGAATGACCCCCTGGTAGATGAGGTTGAGCTCACTGACGTCAACCCTACCTACGCCTATATTCGGTATCCTGACGGTCGGGAATCTACCGTGTCATTGCGGGATCTGGCTCCCTGCCCGCCGAAACATAGAGGGACACCAGGGGATGATATTGTACCAGGCACATCTCTGGGCTCGCCAGGTGCCTCTCATCACGATCTGGATCTGACGCCGGCTGGTACCTCACTCCAGCGTGCCGACCTGGGGCAGACTGACTATGAGCCCGTCGGGGCTCGCACGCGCAGCCACGATCCACCCCGTACCATACGCTCGGAAACAGATCTGCCACAGCCCTGTCCGACACCCGTTCGGGCACCAGTACACAGTCAGGATCGTCCTGACCCCTCACAGAGCAGGCTGGATCACTCGGACTCTGGTCCACGGCCCGCGGCAGGTAAACGGGCTAGGGGCCCTCTACCGCTACGAGAACCCAAACGGGTGCGGCTCTCCCTCGTCCGGCGGCTACGAAATGGAGGGAGCATCCCGGCCTCCTAATCTTTTGGGGGGGGAGAATGTGGTAACACAATACAGCTTCCTGTGACTCGAACTTTATTGCATCACTTCCTGTGATTAGTCCAGGATAAATACTGGACTGAGCAGTTGGATCCTGGAGAGGCATAGAGTAAGACCTCTTTTGTATGTAGCACCTTTTTAGTTGATTAAAGCTTACTTTAAGTTCACCACGCGTAAGGCTCATTCTTACGACACCCTGCACTGTAACTCTGATATACCACACCCTGCACTGTGAGAATGATATACCACACGCTGCACTGTAACACTGATATACCACACACTGCACTCTAACACTGATGTAAAACACCCTGCGCATTTTACACTGGTATATGAAACCATGCACTGAAAAACTTATTTAAAACACCCTGCGCATTTTACACTGATATACCACACCCTGCAATGTAACTCTGATACACCACACCCTGCACTGTAACACTGATGAACCACACCATGCACTGTAACACTGATATACCACACCATGCACTGTAACTCTGATATAACGCACCCTGCACTGTAACACTGATATACCACACCCTGCAGTGTAAAACTGATATACCACATCATGCACTATAAAACTGATATACCACACCCTGTACTGTAACACTGATATAACACACCCTTCACTGTCACACTGACATATCACACCCTGCACTGTGAGGCTGATATACCGCACCCTGCACTGTAACACTGATATACCACACCCTGCACTGTTGCACTGATATACCACTCCCTGCACCGTAACACTGATATACCACACCCTGCACTGTAACACTGATATACCACACCATGCACAGGAACACTGATATACCGCACACTGCACTATAACGCTGATATAATACACCCTGCACTGTAACACTGATATACCACACCATGCAGCTATAACACTGATACACCGCACAATTCACTGTAACACTGATATAACACACCCTGCACTGTAAAACTGATGTACCACACCATGCATTGTTTCACTGATATACCACACAATACACTGTAAAGCTGATATACCACACCCTGCACTGTAACACTGATATACCACACCCTGCACTGTAACACTGGTATACCACACCCTGCACTCTAACACTGATATACCACACCCTGCTCTGTAACACTGATATAACACACCCTGCACTGTAACACAGATATTCCACACCCTGCACTGTAACACTGATATAACACACCCTGCACTGTAAAACTGATGTACCACACCATGCATTGTTTCACTGATACACCGCACAATACACTGTAAAGCTGATATACCACACCATGCACTGTAACTCTGATATAACGCACCATGCACTGTAACTCTGATATACCACACCCTGCAGTGTAAAACTGATATAACACACCCTGTACTGTAACACTGATATACCACACCCTTCACTGTCACACTGATATATCACACCCTGCACTGTCAGACTGATATACCGCACCCTGCACTGTAACACTGATATACCATACCCTGCACTGTAACACTGATATACCACATCCTGCATTGTAACACTGATATACCACAGCCTGCACTGTCACTGATATACCACACCCTGCACTGTAACACTGATAGACCACACCATTCATTGTAACACTGATATACCGCACCCTGCACTTTAACGCTGATATAATACACCCTGCACTGTAACACTGACATACCACACCATGCACTGAAAAACTGATGTACCACACCATGCATTGTTTCACTGATATACCACACAATACACTGTAAAGCTGATATACCACACCCTGCACTGTAACACTGATATATCACACCCTGCACTGTAACACTGGTATACCACACCCTGCACTCTAACACTGATATACCACACCCTGCTCTGCAACACTGATATAACACACCCTGCACTGTAACACAGATATACCACACCCTGCACTGTAACACTGATATAACACACCCTGCATTGTAAAACTGATGTACCACACCATGCATTGTTTCACTGATACACCGCACAATACACTGTAAAGCTGATATACCACACCCTTCACTGTCACACTGATATACCACACCCTGCACTGTAACACAGATATTCCACACCCTGCACTGTAACACTGATATAACATACCCTGCACTGTAAAACTGATGTACCACACCATGCATTGTTTCACTGATACACCGCACAATACACTGTAAAGCTGATATACCACACCATGCACTGTAACTCTGATATAACGCACCATGCACTGTAACTCTGATATAACGCACCCTGCACTGTAACACTGATATACCACACCCTGCAGTGTAAAACTGATATAACACACCCTGTACTGTAACACTGATATACCACACCCTTCACTGTCACACTGATATATCACACCCTGCACTGTCAGACTGATATATCGCACCCTGCACTGTAACACTGATATACCATACCCTGCACTGTAACACTGATATACCACATCCTGCATTGTAACACTGATATACCACAGCCTGCACTGTCACTGATATACCACACCCTGCACTGTAACACTGATAGACCACACCATTCATTGTAACACTGATATACCGCACCCTGCACTTTAACGCTGATATAATACACCCTGCACTGTAACACTGACATACCACACCATGCACTGAAAAACTGATGTACCACACCATGCATTGTTTCACTGATATACCACACAATACACTGTAAAGCTGATATACCACACCCTGCACTGTAACACTGATATATCACACCCTGCACTGTAACACTGATATACCACACCCTGCACTCTAACACTGATATACCACACCCTGCTCTGTAACACTGATATAACACACCATGCACTGTAACACAGATATACCACACCCTGCACTGTAACACTGATATAACACACCCTGCACTGTAAAACTGATGTACCACACCATGCATTGTTTCACTGATACACCGCACAATACACTGTAAAGCTGATATACCACACCATGCACTGTAACTCTGATATAACGCACCCTGCACTGTAACACTGATATACCACACCCTGCAGTGTAAAACTGATATACCACACCCTTCACTGTCACACTGATATACCACACCCTGCACTGTTACACTGATATACCACACCCTGCACTGTAACTCTGATATACCACACCATGCACTGTAGCACTGATATACCACTCCCTGCACTGTAACACTGATATACCACACCCTGTATTGTGACACTAACATACCACACCCTGCACTGTGACACTGATATACCACACCCTGCACTGTAACACTGGTATACCACACCCTGCACTGTAACACTGATATACCGCACACTGCACTGTAACAATGGTATACCACAACCCTGCACTTTAACACTGTTATAACACACCCTGGACTGTAACACTGATATACCACACCCTGCACTGTAACACTGATAAACCACTCCCTGCACTGTGAAACTGATATACCACACCCCGCACTGTAACAATGATATACCACACCCTGCACTGTAACACTGATATACCCCACACTGCACTGTAACACTGATATACAGCACCCTACACTGTAAAGATGATATACCACACCCTGCAATGTAACACTGATATACCACACCCTGCACTGTAACACTGATATACCGCTCCCTGCACTTTAACACTGATATAACACATGCTGCACAGTAACACTGATATACCACACCCTGCACTCTAACACTGATATACCGCACCCTGCTCTGTAACACTGATATACCACACCCTGCACTGTAACACTGATATACCACACCATGCACTGTAACCCTGATATACCACACCATGCACTGTAACACTGATATACCAAACCCTGTACTATAAAACTGATATATCACACCCTGCACTGTAACACTGATATACCACACCTTGCACAGTAACACTGATATACCACACCTTGCACTGTAACACTGATATACCGCACCCTGCACTGTAACACTGATATATCACACGCTGCACTGTAAAACTGATATACCACAAAATGCACTGTAACACTGATATACCACACCCTGCTCTGTAACACTGATATACCACACCCTGCACTGTAACACTGATATACCACACCCTGCACTGTAACTCTGATATACCACACCATGCACTGTAGCACTGATATACCACACCCTGCACTATGAGAAATATATACCACACCCTGCACTGTCACACTAATATACCACAACCTGCACTGTAACTCTGATATAACACACCATGCACTGTAACACTGATATACCACACCCTGCACTGTGATGCAGATATACCAAACCCAGCATTGTAACACTGATATACCATAGCTTGCACTGTAAAACTGATATACCACACCATGCACTGTAACACTGATATACCGCACCCTGCACTATAAATCTGACATACAACACCCTGCACTGTAATACTGATATACCACACCATGCACTGTAACTCTGATATACCGCACCCTGCATTGTAACACTGATATACCACACCCTGCACTGTAAAACAGATATACCACTCCATGCACTGTAACACTGATATACCACACCCTGCACTGTGAGATTGATATACCACACCCTGTACTGTAACACTGATATAACACACCCTGTACTGTAACACTGATATACCACACCCTGCACTGTAACACTGATATACCGCACCCTGCACTGTAGCACTGATATACCGCACCCTGCATTGTAACACTAATATAACATACCCTGCACTGTAACACTGATATACCACACCATGCACTGTAACACTGATAAACCACACCCTGCACTGTGAGACTGATATACCGCACCCTGCACTGTAACACTGATATAACACACCCTGCAATGTAACACCGAAATACCACACCCTGCACTGTATCAGTGATATACCACACCCTGCACTGTTACACTGATATACCGCACCCTGCACTGTAACACTGATATATCGCACCCTGCATTGTAACACTGAAATAACACACCCTGCACTGTAACACTGATATACCACACCATGCACTGTAACACAGATATACCACACCCTGCACTGGAGACTGATATACCGCACACTGCACTGTAACACTGATATAACACACACTGCAATGTAACACTGATATACCACACCCTGCACTGTAAGACTGATATACCACACCCTGCACTGTGAGACTGATATACCGCACCCTGCACTGTGAGACTGATATACTGCACCCTGCACTGTAACACTGATATAACACACCCTGCACATTAACACTGATATACCACACCATGCACTGTAACACTGATATACCACACCCTGCACTGTGAGACTGATATACTGCACCCTGCACTGTAACACTGATATAACACACCCTGCACTGTAACACTGATATACCACACCCTGCACTGTAACACTGATATACCACACCCTGCACTGTAACACAGATATACCACACCCTGCACTGTAACACTGATATACAACACCATGCACTGTAACACTGATAGACCGCACCCTGCATTGTAACACTGATATAAAACACACTGCGCATTTTACACTGGTATGCCACACCATGCACTGAAAAACTGATATAAAAAACCCTGCGCATTTTACACTGATATACCACACCCTGCAATGTAACTCTGATATGCCACACCCTGCACTGTAACACTGATGTACCACACCATGCGCTGTAACTCTGATATAACGCACCCTGCACTGTAACACTGATATACCACACCCTGCAGTGTAAAACTGATATACCACTCCATGCACTGTAACATTGATATACCACACCCTGTACTGTAACACTGATATATGACACCCTTCACTGTAACACTGATATATCACACCCTGCACTGTGAGACTGATATGCCGCACCCTGCACTGTAACACAGATTTTCCACAGCCTGCACTGTCAATGATATAGCGCACCCTGCACTGTAACACTGATATACCACACCATGCACAGTAACACTGATATACCGCTCCCAGCTCTGTAACACTGAGATAACACACCCTGCACTGTAACACTGATATAACACACACTGTACTGTAACACTGATATACCACACCCTGCACTGTCAGACTGATATAACTCACCCTTCACTGTGACACTGATATACCACACCCTGCACTGTGAGACTGATATACCGCACCCTGCACTGTGAGACTGATATACTGCACCCTGCACTGTAACACTGATATAACACACCCTGCACATTAACACTGATATACCACACCATGCACTGTAACACTGATATACCACACCCTGCACTGTGAGACTGATATACTGCACCCTGCACTGTAACACTGATATAACACACCCTGCACTGTAACACTGATATACCACACCCTGCACTGTAACACTGATATACCACACCCTGCACTGTAACACAGATATACCACACCCTGCACTGTAACACTGATATACAACACCATGCACTGTAACACTGATATACCACACCCTGCACTGTGACACTGATATACTGCACCCTGCACTGTAACACTGATATACCACGCCCTGCACTGTAACACTGATATACCAAACCCTGCACTGTAACAGTGCTATACCACACCCTGCACTGTAACACTGATATAACACATGCTGCACTGTAACACTGATATACCGCACACTGCACTGTAACACTGATATACCGCACCCTGCACTGTAACACTGATATACCACCCCCTACACTGTAACACTGATATATCACACACTGCACTGTGAGACTGATATGCCGCACCCTGCACTGTAACACAGATGTACCACAGCCTGCACTGTCAATGATATACCGCACCCTGCACTGTAACACTGATAAACCACCCCATGCACAGTAACACTGATCTACCGCTCCCAGCTCTGTAACACTGAGATAATATACCCTGCACTGCAACACTGAAATACCACACCCTGTACTGTAACACTGATATACCACACCCTGCACTGTAACACTGATATACCGCACCCTGCACTGTAGCACTGATATACCGCACCCTGCATTGTAACACTAATATAACATACCCTGCACTGTAACACTGATATACCACACCATGCACTGTAACACTGATATACCACACCCAGCACTGTGAGACTGATATACCGCACCCTGCACTGTAACACTGATATAACACACCCTGCAATGTAACACCGAAATACCACACCCTGCACTGTATCAGTGATATACCACACCCTGCACTGTTACACTGATATACCGCACCCTGCACTGTAACACTGATATATCGCACCCTGCATTGTAACACTGAAATAACACACCCTGCACTGTAACACTGATATACCACACCATGCACTGTAACACTGATCTACCACACCCTGCACTGGAGACTGATATACCGCACACTGCACTGTAACACTGATATAACACACACTGCAATGTAACACTGATATACCACACCCTGCACTGTAAGAGTGATATACCACACCCTGCACTGTAACACTGATATATCACACCCTGCACTGCAACACTGATATACCGCACCGTGCACTGTAACACTGATATACCGCACCCTGCACTGTAACACTGATATACCGCACCCTGCACTGTAACACTGATATACCACACCCTGCACTGTAACACTGATATACCACACAATGCACTGTAACAGTGATATACCACACCCTGCACTGTAACACTGATATAACACACGCTGCACTGTAACACTGATATACCACACCCTGCACTGTAACACTGATATACCGCACGCTGCACTGTAACACTGATAGACCGCACCCTGCATTGTAACACTGATGTAAAACACACTGCGCATTTTACACTGGTATGCCACACCATGCACTGAAAAACTGATATAAAACACCCTGCGCATTTTACACTGATATACCACACCCTGCAATGTAACTCTGATATGCCACACCCTGCACTGTAACACTGATGTACCACACCATGCACTGTAACTCTGATATAACGCACCCTGCACTGTAACACTGATATACCGCACCCTGCATTATAACACTAATATAACATACCCTGCACTGTAACACTGATATACCACACCATGCACTGTAACACTGATATACCACACCCTGCACTGTGAGACTGATATACCGCACCCTGCACTGTAACACTGATATAACACACCCTGCAATGTAACACCGAAATACCACACCCTGCACTGTATCAGTGATATACCACACCCTGCACTGTTACACTGATATACCGCACCCTGCACTGTAACACTGATGTATCGCACCCTGCATTGTAACACTGAAATAACACACCCTGCACTGTAACACTGATATACCACACCATGCACTGTAACACTGATATACCACACCCTGCACTGGAGACTGATATACCGCACACTGCACTGTAACACTGATATAACACACACTGCAATGTAACACTGATATACCACACCCTGCACTGTAAGACTGATATACCACACCCTGCACTGTAACACTGATATATCACACCCTGCACTGCAACACTGATATACCGCACCGTGCACTGTAACACTGATATACCGCACCCTGCACTGTAACACTGATATACCGCACCCTGCACTGTAACACTGATATACCACACCCTGCACTGTAACACTGATATACCACACACTGCACTGTAACAGTGATATACCACACCCTGCTCTGTAACACTGATATAACACACGCTGCACTGTAACACTGATATACCACACCCTGCACTGTAACACTGATATACCGCACCCTGCACTGTAACACTGATAGACCGCACCCTGCATTGTAACACTGATATAAAACACACTGCGCATTTTACACTGGTATGCCACACCATGCACTGAAAAACTGATATAAAACACCCTGCGCATTTTACACTGATATACCACATCCTGCAATGTAACTCTGATATGCCACACACTGCACTGTAACACTGATGTACCACACCATGCACTGTAACTCTGATATAACGCACCCTGCACTGTAACACTGATATACCACACCCTGCAGTGTAAAACTGATATACCACTCCATGCACTGTAACATTGATATACCACACCCTGTACTGTAACACTGATATACGACACCCTTCACTGTAACACTGATATATCACACACTGCACTGTGAGACTGATATGCCGCACCCTGCACTGTAACACAGATTTTCCACAGCCTGCACTGTCAATGATATACCGCACCCTGCACTGTAACACTGATATACCACACCATGCACAGTAACACTGATATACCGCTCCCAGCTCTGTAACACTGAGATAACACACCCTGCACTGTAACACTGATATAACACACACTGTACTGTAACCCTGATATACCACACCCTGCACTGTCAGACTGATTTAACTCACCCTTCACTGTCACACTGATATACCACACCCTGCACTGTGAGACTGATATATCGCACCCTGCACTGTGAGACTAATATACTGCACCCTGCACAGTAAAACTGATATAACACACCCTGCACAGTAACACTGATATACCACACCCTGCACTGTGAGACTGATATACTGCACCCTGCACTTTAACTCTGATATAACGCACCCTGCACTGTAACACTGATATACCGCACCCTGCATTATAACACTAATATAACATACCCTGCACTGTAACACTGATATACCACACCATGCACTGTAACACTGATATACCACACCCTGCACTGTGAGACTGATATACCGCACCCTGCACTGTAACACTGATATAACACACCCTGCAATGTAACACCGAAATACCACACCCTGCACTGTATCAGTGATATACCACACCCTGCACTGTTACACTGATATACCGCACCCTGCACTGTAACACTGATGTATCGCACCCTGCATTGTAACACTGAAATAACACACCCTGCACTGTAACACTGATATACCACACCATGCACTGTAACACTGATATACCACACCCTGCACTGGAGACTGATATACCGCACACTGCACTGTAACACTGATATAACACACACTGCAATGTAACACTGATATACCACACCCTGCACTGTAAGACTGATATACCACACCCTGCACTGTAACACTGATATATCACACCCTGCACTGCAACACTGATATACCGCACCGTGCACTGTAACACTGATATACCGCACCCTGCACTGTAACACTGATATACCGCACCCTGCACTGTAACACTGATATACCACACCCTGCACTGTAACACTGATATACCACACACTGCACTGTAACAGTGATATACCACACCCTGCTCTGTAACACTGATATAACACACGCTGCACTGTAACACTGATATACCACACCCTGCACTGTAACACTGATATACCGCACCCTGCACTGTAACACTGATAGACCGCACCCTGCATTGTAACACTGATATAAAACACACTGCGCATTTTACACTGGTATGCCACACCATGCACTGAAAAACTGATATAAAACACCCTGCGCATTTTACACTGATATACCACATCCTGCAATGTAACTCTGATATGCCACACACTGCACTGTAACACTGATGTACCACACCATGCACTGTAACTCTGATATAACGCACCCTGCACTGTAACACTGATATACCACACCCTGCAGTGTAAAACTGATATACCACTCCATGCACTGTAACATTGATATACCACACCCTGTACTGTAACACTGATATACGACACCCTTCACTGTAACACTGATATATCACACACTGCACTGTGAGACTGATATGCCGCACCCTGCACTGTAACACAGATTTTCCACAGCCTGCACTGTCAATGATATACCGCACCCTGCACTGTAACACTGATATACCACACCATGCACAGTAACACTGATATACCGCTCCCAGCTCTGTAACACTGAGATAACACACCCTGCACTGTAACACTGATATAACACACACTGTACTGTAACCCTGATATACCACACCCTGCACTGTCAGACTGATTTAACTCACCCTTCACTGTCACACTGATATACCACACCCTGCACTGTGAGACTGATATATCGCACCCTGCACTGTGAGACTAATATACTGCACCCTGCACAGTAAAACTGATATAACACACCCTGCACAGTAACACTGATATACCACACCCTGCACTGTGAGACTGATATACTGCACCCTGCACTTTAACACTGATATAACACACCCTGCACTGTAACACTGATATACCACACCCTGCACTGTAACACTGATATACCACATCCTGCACTGTAACACAGATATACCACACCCTGCACTGTAACACTGATATACCACACCATGCATTGTAACACTGATATACCACACCCTGCACTGTGAGACTGATATACTGCACCCTGCACTGTAACACTGATATACCACGCCCTGCACTGTAACACTGATATACCAAACCCTGCACTGTAACAGTGATATACCACACCCTGCACTGTAACACTGATATAACACATGCTGCACTGTAACACTGATATACCGCACACTGCACTGTAACACTGATATACCGCAACCTGCACTGTAACACTGATATACCACCCCCTGCACTGTAACACTGATATATCACACACTGCACTGTGAGACTGATATGCCGCACCCTGCACTGTAACACAGATGTACCACAGCCTGCACTGTCAATGATATACCGCACCCTGCACTGTAACACTGATAAACCACCCCATGCACAGTAACACTGATATACCGCTCCCAGCGCTGTAACACTGAGATAATACAGCCTGCACTGTAACACTGATATACCACACCCTGCACTGTAACACTGATATACCGCACTCTGCACTGTAACACTGATATAACACACACTGTACTGTAACACTGATATACCACACCCTGCACTGTCAGACTGATATAACTCACCCTTCACTGTCACACTGAAATACAACACCCTGCACTGTGAGACTGATATACTGCACCCTGCACTGTAACACTGATATAAAACACCCTGCACTGTCACACTGATATACCACACCATGCACTGTAACACTGCTATACCACACCCTGCACTGTAACACTGTTATATCACACCCTGCACTGTGATACTGATATTCCGCACCCTGCACTGTAACACTGATATACCACACCCTGCAATGTAACTCTGATATACCACACCCTGCACTGTAACACTGATGTACCACACCATGCACTGTAACACTGATGTACCACACCATGCACTTTAGCTCTGATATAACGCACCCTGCACTGTAACACTGATATACAACACCCTGCAGTGTAAAACTGATATACCACATCATGCACTGTAACACTGATATACCACATCCTGTACTGTAACACTGATATACCACACCCTTCACTGTCACACTGACATATCACATCCTGCACTGTGAGACTGATATACCGCACCCTGCACTGTTGCACTGATATACCACTCCCTGCACCGTAACACTGATATAGCACACCCTGCACTGTAACACTGATATACCACACCATGCACAGGAAAACTGATATACCGCACACTGCACTGTAACGCTGATATAATACACCCTGCACTGTAACACTGATATACCACACCATGCAGCTATAACACTGATACACCGCACAATTCACTGTAACACTGATATAACACACCCTGCACTGTAAAACTGATGTACCACACCATGCATTGTTTCACTGATATACCACACAATACACTGTAAAACTAATATACCACACCCTGCACTGTAACACTGATATACCACACCCTGCACTGTAACACTGGTATACCACACCCTGCACTCTAACACTGATATACCACACCCTGCTCTGTAACACTGAGATAACACACCCTGCACTGTAACACAGATATACCACACCCTGCACTGTAACACTGATATAACACACCCGGCACTGTAAAACTGATGTACCACACCATGCATTGTTTCACTGATACACCGCACAATACACTGTAAAGCTGATATACCACACCATGCACTGTAAGTCTGATATAACGCACCCTGCACTGTAATACTGATGTACCACACCATGCACTGTAACACTGATATACCACAACATGCACTGTAACTCTGATATAATGCACCCTGCACTGTAACACTGATATACCACACCCTTCACTGTCACGCTGATATATCACACCCTGCACTGTGAGACTGATATACCGCACCCTGCACTGTAACACTGGTATACCATACCCTGCACTGTAACACTGATATAAAACATCCTGCATTGTAACACTGATATACCACAGCCTGCACTGTCACTGATATACTACACCCTGCACTGTAACACTGATATACCACACCATGCAGCTATAACACTGATACACCGCACAATTCACTGTAACACTGATATAACACACCCTGCACTGTAAAACTGATGTACCACACCATGCATTGTTTCACTGATATACCGCACATTACACTGTAAAGCTGATATACCACACCCTGCACTGTAACACTGATATACCACACCCTGCACTGTCACACTGATATAGCGCACCCTGCACTCTAACACTGATGTACCACACCCTGCTCTGTAACACTGATATAACACACCCTGCACTGTAACACTGATATACCACACCCTGCACTGTAACACTGATATACCACACCCTGCACTGTAACACTGATATATCACACTCTGCACTGTAACACTGATATACCACACCTTGCACTGTAACACTGATATAACACACCCTGCACTGTAATACTGATATCCCACACCCTGCACTGTAACTCTGATATACCACACCCTGCACTGTGAGAATGATATACCACACGCTGCACTGTAACACTGATATACCACACACTGCACTCTAACACTGATGTAAAACACCCTGCGCATTTTACACTGGTATATGAAACCATGCACTGAAAAACTTATTTAAATAACCATGCGCATTTTACACTGATATACCACACCCTGCAATGTAACTCTGATATACCACACCCTGCACTGTAACACTGATGTACCACACCATGCACTGTAACACTGATATACCACGCCATGCACTGTAACTCTGATATAACGCACCCTGCACTGTAACACTGATATACCACACCCTGCAGTGTAAAACTGATATACCACATCATGCACTGTAACACTGATATACCACACCCTGTACTGTAACACTGATATACCACACCCTTTACTGTCACACTGACATATCACACTCTGCACTGTAACACTGATATACCACACCCTGCACTGTAACACTGATATAACACACCCTGCACTGTAACACTGATATACCACACCCTGCACTGTGACACTGACATACCACGCCCTGCACTGCAACACTGATAAACCACACCCTGCACTGTGAAACTGATATACCACACCCCGCACTGTAACAATGATATACCACACCCTGCACTGTAACACTGACATACCCCACACTGCACTGTAACACTGATGTTCCACACCCTGCACAGTAACACTGATATAACACACCCTGCACTGTAACACTGATAGACCACACCATGCCTTTTTACACTGATATACCACACCCTACACTGTAAAGCTGATATACCTCACCCTGCAATATAACACTGATATACCACACCCTGCACTGTAACACTGCTATACCGCTCCCTGCACTTTAACACTGATATAACACACGCTGCACAGTAACACTGATATACCACACCCTGCACTCTAACACTGATATACCGCACCCTGCTCTGTAACACTGACATACCACACCCTGCACTGTAACACTGATATACCACACCATGCACTGTAACCCTGATATAACACACCATGCACTGTAACACTGATATACCAAACCCTGTACTATAAAACTAATATACCACACCCTGCACTGTAACACTGAAAAACCACACCTTGCACAGTAACACTGATATACCACACCTTGCACTGTAACACTGATATACCGCACCCTGCACTGTAACACTGATATATCACACGCTGCACTGTAAAACTGATATACCACAAAATGCACTGTAACACTGATATACCACACCCTGCTCTGTAACACAGATATACCATACCCTGCACTGTAACACTGATATACCACACCCTGCACTGTAACTCTGATATACCACACCATGCACTGTAACACTGATATACCAAACCCTGCACTATGAGAAATACATACCACAGCCTGCACTGTCACACTAATATACCACAACCTGCACTGTAACTCTGATATAACACACCATGCACTGTAACACTGATATACCACACCCTGCACTGTGAGACAGATATACCAAACCCAGCATTGTAACACTGATATACCACAGCTTGCACTGTAACACTGATATACCGCACCCTGCAGTGTAACACTGATATACCACACCCTGCACTGTAAAACTGATATACCACACCACGCACTGTAACACTGATATACCACACCATGCACTGTAACTCTCATATACCGCACCCTGCACTGTAACACTGATATACCACACCCTGCACTGTAAAACTGATATACCAAACACTGCACTGTAACACTGAGATATCACACTCTGCACTGTAACACTGATATACCACACCTTGCACTGTAACACTGATAAAACACACCCTGCACTGCAACACTGATATCCCACACCCTGCACTGTAACTCTGATATACCACACCCTGCACTGTGAGAATGATATACCACACGCTGTACTGTAACACTGATATACCACACACTGCACTCTAACACTGATGTAAAACACCCTGCGCATTTTAAACTGGTATATGAAACCATGCACTGAAAAACTTATTTAAAACACCCTGCGCATTTTACACTGATATACCACACCCTGCAATGTAACTCTGATATACCACACCCTGCACTGTAACACTGATGTACCACACCATGCACTGTAACACTGATATACCATGCCATGCACTGTAACTCTGATATAACGCACCCTGCACTGTAACACTGATATACCACACCCTGCAGTGTAAAACTGATATACCACATCATGCACTGTAACACTGATATACCACACCCTGTACTGTAACACTAATATACCACACCCTTTACTGTCACACTCACATATCACACCCTGCACTGTGAGACTGATATATTGCACCCTGCACTGTAACACTGATATATCACACTCTGCACTGTAACACTGATATACCACACCCTGCACTGTAACACTGATATAACACACCCTGCACTGTAACACTGATATACCACACCCTGCACTGTTACACTGATATACCACACCCTGCACTGTAACACTGATATACCACACCCTGCACTGTGACACTGACATACCACACCCTGCACTGTAACACTGATAAACCACACCCTGCACTGTGAAACTGATATACCACACCCCGCACTGTAACAATGATATACCACACCCTGCACTGTAACACTGACATACCCCACACTGCACTGTAACACTGATGTTCCACACCCTGCACAGTAACACTGATATAACACACCCTGCGCTGTAACACTGATAGACCACACCATGCCTTTTTACACTGATATACCACACCCTACACTGTAAAGCTGATATACCTCACCCTGCAATGTAACACTGATATACCGCACCCTGCACTGTAACACTGCTATACCGCTCCCTGCACTTTAACACTGATATAACACACGCTGCACAGTAACACTGATATACCACACCCTGCACTCTAACACTGATATACCGCACCCTGCTCTGTAACACTGACATACCACACCCTGCACTGTAACACTGATATACCACACCATGCACTGTAACCCTGATATAACACACCATGCACTGTAACACTGATATACCAAACCCTGTACTATAAAACTGATATACCACACCCTGCACTGTAACACTGATATACCACACCTTGCACAGTAACACTGATATACCACACCTTGCACTGTAACACTGATATACCGCACCCTGCACTGTAACACTGATATATCACACGCTGCACTGTAAAACTGATATACCACAAAATGCACTGTAACACTGATATACCACACCCTGCTCTGTAACACAGATATACCATACCCTGCACTGTAACACTGATATACCACACCCTGCACTGTAACTCTGATATACCACACCATGCACTGTAACACTGATATACCACACCCTGCACTATGAGAAATATATACCACAGCCTGCACTGTCACACTAATATACCACAACCTGCACTGTAACTCTGATATAACACACCATGCACTGTAACACTGATATACCACACCCTGCACTGTGAGACAGCTATACCAAACCCAGCATTGTAACACTGATATACCACAGCTTGCACTGTAACACTGATATACCGCACCCTGCAGTGTAACACTGATATACCACACCCTGCACTGTAAAGCTAATATACCACACCACGCACTGTAACACTGATATACCACACCATGCACTGTAACTCTGATATGCCGCACCCTGCATTGTAACACTGCTATACCACACACTGCACTTAACACTGATATTCCACACCCTGCACTGTAACACTGCTATACCACACACTGCATTCTAACACTGATATACCACACCCTGCACTGCAACACTGATATACCACAGCCCGCTCTGTCACTGATATACTGCACCCTCCACTGTAACACTGATATACCAAACCCTGCACTGTTACACTGATATACCACACCCTGCACTGTAACACTGATATACCACAGCCTGCACTGTAACACTGATATAACACACCCTGCACTGTAACACTGATATAACACACCCTGCACTGTAACACTGATATACCACACCCTGCGCTGTAATACTGATATACCACAGCCCGCTCTGTCACTGATATACTGCACCCTGCACTGTAACACAGATATACCACACCCTGCACCGTAACACTGATATACAACACCCTGCACTGTAACACTGATATACCACACACTGCACTGTAACACTGATATACCACAGCGTGCATTGGAACACTGATATACCACAGCCCGCACTGTCACTGATGTACTGCACCCTGGACTGAAAACTGTTAAACCACACGCTGCACTGTGAGATTGATAAACCGCACCCTGCACTGTAACACTGATATAACACACCCTGTACAGTAACACTGATATATCACCTCCTTCACGATAACACTGATATACCACAACCTGCACTGTAACTCTGATATAGAAGACCCTGCACTCTAACACTCATATAACACACCCTGCATTGTAACACTGATATACCACACCCTGCACTGTAACAATGATACACCACACCCTGCACTGCAACACTGATATACCACAACCTGCACTGTAACTCTGATATAGCACACACTGCACTGTAACACTGATATAACACACCCTGCACTGTAACACTGATATACCACACCCTGCACTGTAACACTGATATACCACAGCCCGCACTGTCACTGATATACTGCACCCTGCACTGTAACACTGATAGATCACACACTGCACTGTAACACTGATATACCACACCCTGCACTGTAACACTGATATACCACACCCTGCACTGTAACACTGATATACCTCAGCCTGCACTGTAACACCGATATACCACAGCCTGCACTGTCACTGATATACTGCACCCTGGACTGTAAAACTGATATACCACACACTGCACTGTGAGATTGATAAACCGCACCCTGCACTGTAACACTGATATAACACACCCTGTACTGTAACACTGATATATCACACCCTTCACTATAACACTGATATACCACAACCTGCACTGTCAAACTGATATACCACACCCTGCACTGTGAGATTGACAAACCGCACCCTGCACTGTAACACTGATATAACACACCCTGCGCTGTAACACTGATATACCACACCCTGCACTGTAACACTGATATACCACACCCTGCACTGTAACACTAATATATCACACACTGCACTGTGAGACTGATATACTGCACCCTGCAATGTAACACTGATATAACACACCCTGCACTGTAACACTGATATACAGCACCACGCACTGTAACACTGATATACCACACCCTGCACTGTGAGACTGATATACTACACCCTGCACTGTAACACTGATGTAACACACCCTGCACTGTAGCACTGATATACCACACCCTGCACTGTAACACTGATATACCACACCCTGCACTGTAACACTGATATACCACACACTGCACTGTAACACTGATATACCACACCCTGCACTGCAACACTGATATACCACAGCCCGCACTGTCACTGATAGACTGCACCCTGCACTGTTACCCTGATATACCACACCATGAACTGTAACACTGATATACCACACCCTGCACTGTAACATTGATATAACACACCCTGCACTGTAACACTGATAGACCACACACTGCACTGTAACACTGATATACCAAACCCTGCACTGTAACACTGATATACCACACCCTGCACTGTAACACTGATATACCTCAGCCTGCACTGTAACATTGATATACCACAGCCCGCACTGTCACTGATATACTGCACCCTGGACTGTAAAACTGATATACCACACACTGCACTGTGAGATTGATAAACCGCACCCTGCACTGTAACACTGATATAACACACCCTGTACTGGAACACTGATATATCACACCCTTCACTATAACACTGATATACCACAACCTGCACTGTAACTCTGATATACCACACCCTGCACTGTCACACTGATATACCACACCCTGCACTGTGAGATTGTTAAACCGCACCCAGCACTGTAACACTGATATAACGCACCCTGCACTGTAACACTGATATAACACACCCTGCACTGTAACACTGACATACCACACCCTGCACTGTAACACTGATATACCACACCCTGCACTGTAACACTGATATACCACACCCTGCACTGTAACACTGAAATACCACACCCTGCACTGTAACACTGATATACCACAGCCGGCACTGTAACACTGATATAACACACCCTGCACTGTAACACAGATATACAACACCATGCAGTGTAACACTGATATACCACACCCTGCACTGTGAGACTGATATACTGCACCCTGCACTGTAACACTGATATACTGCACCCTGCACTGTAACACTGATATACCACACCCTGCACTGTAACACTGATATAGCCGACCCTGCACTGTAACTCTGATATACCACACACTGCACTGTAACACTGATATACCACACCCTGCACTGTAACACTGATATACCACACCCTGCACTGTAATACTGATAGACCACACCCTGCAATGTAACACTAATATATCACACCCTGCACTGTGAGACTGATATACTGCACCTTGCAATGTAACACTGATATAACACACCCTGCACTGTAACACTGATATACAGCACCCTGCACTGTAACAATGATATACCACACCCTGCACTGTCAGACTGATATACTGCACCCTGCACTGTAACACTGATATAACACACCCTGCACTGTAACACTGATATACAGCACCCTGCACTGTAACAATGATATACCACACCCTGCACTGTAAGACTGATATACTGCACCCTGCACTGCAACACTGATATACCACACCCTGCACTGTAACACTGATATACCACACCCTGCACTGTAACACTGATATACCACGCCATGCACTGTAACACTGATGTACCACACCCTGCACTGTAACACTGATACATCACACACTGCACTGTGAGACTGATATGCTGCACCCTGCACGGTAACACTGATATAACACACCCTGCACTGCAACACTGATATAAAACACAATGCACTGTAACACTGATATACCACACCCTGCACTGTGAGACTGATAAACTGCACCCTGCACTGTAACACTGATATACCACACACTGCATTCTAACACTGATATACCACACCCTGCACTGCAACACTGATATACCACAGCCGGCTCTGTCACTGATATACTGCACCCTGCACCGTAACACTGATATATCAAACCCTGCACTGTAACACTGATATACCACACCCTGCACTATAACACTGATATACCACACCCTGCACTGTAACACTGATATACCACAGCCTGCACTGTAACACTGATATACCACACCCTGCACTGTAACACTGATATACCACACCGTGCACTGTAACACTGATATACCACACCCTGCACTGTGACACTGATATAATGCACCCTGCACTGTAACACTGATATAACACACCCTGCACTGTAACACTGATATACCACACCCTGCACTGTAACACTGATATACACCACCCTGCAATGTAACACTGATATACCACACCTTGCACTGTAACACTGATATACCACACCCTGCACTGTAACACTGATATACCACACACTGCACTCGAACACTGATTTACCACACCCTGCACTGTAATACTGATATAACACACCCTGTACTGTAACACTGATATACCACACCCTGCACTGTAACACTGATATACCACACCCTGCACTGTAACACTGATATACCACACCCTGCACTGTAACACTGCTATACCACACACTGCACTGTCACACTGATATACCACACCATGCACTGTATCACTGATGTACCAGACCCTGCACTGTTACACTGATACATCACACACTGCACTGTGAGACTGATATGCTGCACCCTGCACTGTAACACTGATATAACACACCGTGCACTGTCACACTGATATAAAACACCATGCACTGTAACAGTGATATACCACACCCTGCACTGTAACACTGATATACCACACACTGCATTCTAACACTGATATACAACACCCTGCACTGCAACACTGAAATACCACAGCCCGCTCTGTCACTGATATACCACACCCTGCACTGTAACACTGATATACCACAGCCTGCACTGTAACACTGATATAACACACCCTGCACTGTAACACTGATATAACACACCCTGCACTGTAACACTGATATACCACACCCTGCACTGTAATACTGATATACCACAGCCCGCTCTGTCACTGATATACTGCACCCTGCACTGTAACACTGATATACCACACCCTGCACTGTAAGACTGATATACCACACCCTGCACTGTAACACTGATATAACACACCCTGCACTGTAACACTGATATACCACACCCTGCACTGTAATACTGATATACCACAGCCCGCTCTGTCACTAATATACCACACCCTGCACTGTAACACTGATATACCACACCCTGCACTGAGACTGATATACTGCACCCTGCACTGTAACACTGAGATAACACACCCTGCACTGTCACACTGATATACCACACCCTGCACAGTAACACTGATATACAACACCCTGCACTGTCACACTGATATACCACACCCTGCACTGTAACACTGATATACCACACACTGCACTCGAACACTGATTTACCACATCCTGCACTGTAACACTGATATAACACACCCTGTACTGTAACACTGATATAACACACCCTGTACTGTAACACTGATATATCACACGATTCACTATATCACTGATATACCACAACCTGCACTTTAACTCTGATATACAACACCCTGCACTGTCAGCTGATATAACACACCCTACACTGTAACACTGATATACCACACCCTGCACTGTAACACTGATATACCACACCCTGCACTGTAACACTGATATACCACACCCTGCACTGTAACACTGATATACCACAGCCCGCACTGTCACTGATATACTGCACCCTGCTCTGTCACCCTGATATACCACACCATGCACTGTAACACTTATATAACACACCCTGCACTGTAACACTGATATATCACACACTGCACTGTGAGACTGATATACTGCACCCTGCATGGTAACACTGAAACAACACACCCTGCACTGAAACACTGATATACAACACAATGCACTGTAACACTGATATACCACACCCTGCACTGTGAGACTGATATACTGCACCCGGCACTGTAACACTGATATACCACACTCTGCACTGTAACACTGATATACCACACCCTGCACTTAACACTGATATACCACACCCTGCACTGTGAGACTGATATACTGCACCCGGCACTGTAACACTGATATACCACACACTGCATTCTAACACTGATATACCACACCCTGCACTGTAACACTGATATACCACAGCCCGCTCTGTCACTGATATACTGCACCCTGCACTGTAACACTGATATACCAAACCCTGCACTGTAACACTGATATACCACACCCTGCACTGTAACACTGATATACCACACCCTGCACTGTAACACTGATATACCACAGCCTGCACTGCAACACTGATATAACACACCCTGCACTGTAACACTGATATAACACACCCTGCACTGTAACACTGATATACCACACCCTGCACTGTAAAACTGATATACCACACCCTGCACTGTAACACTGATAAACCACACCCTGCACTTTAACACTGATATATCACACACTGCACTGTGAGACTGATATACTGCACCCTGCATGGTAACACTGAAACAACACACCCTGCACTGAAACACTGATATACCACACCCTGCACTGTGAGACTGATATACCACACCTGCATTCTAACACTGATAAACCGCACCCCGCACTGTAACCCTGATATACTATACCATTCACTGTAACACTTATACACCACACACTGCACTCTCAATGAAATACGACACCCTGCACTGCAACACTGATATACCACACCCTGCACGGTAACACTGATATACCTCACCGTGCACTGCAACACTGATATACCACACCCTGCACTGCAACACTGATATACCACACCCTGCACTGTAACACTGATATACCACACCCTGCACTGTGACACTGGTATACCACACCATGCACTGTAACACTGATATACCACACCCTGCACTGTAACACTGACATACCACACCCTGCACTGTAACACTGATATACCACACCCTGCACTGTAACACTGATATACCACACCCTGCACTGTAACACTGAAATACCACACCCTGCACTGTAACACTGATATACCACAGCCGGCACTGTAACACTGATATAACACACCCTGCACTGTAACACAGATATACAACACCATGCAGTGTAACACTGATATACCACACCCTGCACTGTGAGACTGATATACTGCACCCTGCACTGTAACACTGATATACTGCACCCTGCACTGTAACACTGATATACCACACCCTGCACTGTAACACTGATATAGCCGACCCTGCACTGTAACTCTGATATACCACACACTGCACTGTAACACTGATATACCACACCCTGCACTGTAACACTGATATACCACACCCTGCACTGTAATACTGATAGACCACACCCTGCAATGTAACACTAATATATCACACCCTGCACTGTGAGACTGATATACTGCACCTTGCAATGTAACACTGATATAACACACCCTGCACTGTAACACTGATATACAGCACCCTGCACTGTAACAATGATATACCACACCCTGCACTGTCAGACTGATATACTGCACCCTGCACTGTAACACTGATATAACACACCCTGCACTGTAACACTGATATACAGCACCCTGCACTGTAACAATGATATACCACACCCTGCACTGTAAGACTGATATACTGCACCCTGCACTGCAACACTGATATACCACACCCTGCACTGTAACACTGATATACCACACCCTGCACTGTAACACTGATATACCACGCCATGCACTGTAACACTGATGTACCACACCCTGCACTGTAACACTGATACATCACACACTGCACTGTGAGACTGATATGCTGCACCCTGCACGGTAACACTGATATAACACACCCTGCACTGCAACACTGATATAAAACACAATGCACTGTAACACTGATATACCACACCCTGCACTGTGAGACTGATAAACTGCACCCTGCACTGTAACACTGATATACCACACACTGCATTCTAACACTGATATACCACACCCTGCACTGCAACACTGATATACCACAGCCGGCTCTGTCACTGATATACTGCACCCTGCACCGTAACACTGATATATCAAACCCTGCACTGTAACACTGATATACCACACCCTGCACTATAACACTGATATACCACACCCTGCACTGTAACACTGATATACCACAGCCTGCACTGTAACACTGATATACCACACCCTGCACTGTAACACTGATATACCACACCGTGCACTGTAACACTGATATACCACACCCTGCACTGTGACACTGATATAATGCACCCTGCACTGTAACACTGATATAACACACCCTGCACTGTAACACTGATATACCACACCCTGCACTGTAACACTGATATACACCACCCTGCAATGTAACACTGATATACCACACCTTGCACTGTAACACTGATATACCACACCCTGCACTGTAACACTGATATACCACACACTGCACTCGAACACTGATTTACCACACCCTGCACTGTAATACTGATATAACACACCCTGTACTGTAACACTGATATACCACACCCTGCACTGTAACACTGATATACCACACCCTGCACTGTAACACTGATATACCACACCCTGCACTGTAACACTGCTATACCACACACTGCACTGTCACACTGATATACCACACCATGCACTGTATCACTGATGTACCAGACCCTGCACTGTTACACTGATACATCACACACTGCACTGTGAGACTGATATGCTGCACCCTGCACTGTAACACTGATATAACACACCGTGCACTGTCACACTGATATAAAACACCATGCACTGTAACAGTGATATACCACACCCTGCACTGTAACACTGATATACCACACACTGCATTCTAACACTGATATACAACACCCTGCACTGCAACACTGAAATACCACAGCCCGCTCTGTCACTGATATACCACACCCTGCACTGTAACACTGATATACCACAGCCTGCACTGTAACACTGATATAACACACCCTGCACTGTAACACTGATATAACACACCCTGCACTGTAACACTGATATACCACACCCTGCACTGTAATACTGATATACCACAGCCCGCTCTGTCACTGATATACTGCACCCTGCACTGTAACACTGATATACCACACCCTGCACTGTAAGACTGATATACCACACCCTGCACTGTAACACTGATATAACACACCCTGCACTGTAACACTGATATACCACACCCTGCACTGTAATACTGATATACCACAGCCCGCTCTGTCACTAATATACCACACCCTGCACTGTAACACTGATATACCACACCCTGCACTGAGACTGATATACTGCACCCTGCACTGTAACACTGAGATAACACACCCTGCACTGTCACACTGATATACCACACCCTGCACAGTAACACTGATATACAACACCCTGCACTGTCACACTGATATACCACACCCTGCACTGTAACACTGATATACCACACACTGCACTCGAACACTGATTTACCACATCCTGCACTGTAACACTGATATAACACACCCTGTACTGTAACACTGATATAACACACCCTGTACTGTAACACTGATATATCACACGATTCACTATATCACTGATATACCACAACCTGCACTTTAACTCTGATATACAACACCCTGCACTGTCAGCTGATATAACACACCCTACACTGTAACACTGATATACCACACCCTGCACTGTAACACTGATATACCACACCCTGCACTGTAACACTGATATACCACACCCTGCACTGTAACACTGATATACCACAGCCCGCACTGTCACTGATATACTGCACCCTGCTCTGTCACCCTGATATACCACACCATGCACTGTAACACTTATATAACACACCCTGCACTGTAACACTGATATATCACACACTGCACTGTGAGACTGATATACTGCACCCTGCATGGTAACACTGAAACAACACACCCTGCACTGAAACACTGATATACAACACAATGCACTGTAACACTGATATACCACACCCTGCACTGTGAGACTGATATACTGCACCCGGCACTGTAACACTGATATACCACACTCTGCACTGTAACACTGATATACCACACCCTGCACTTAACACTGATATACCACACCCTGCACTGTGAGACTGATATACTGCACCCGGCACTGTAACACTGATATACCACACACTGCATTCTAACACTGATATACCACACCCTGCACTGTAACACTGATATACCACAGCCCGCTCTGTCACTGATATACTGCACCCTGCACTGTAACACTGATATACCAAACCCTGCACTGTAACACTGATATACCACACCCTGCACTGTAACACTGATATACCACACCCTGCACTGTAACACTGATATACCACAGCCTGCACTGCAACACTGATATAACACACCCTGCACTGTAACACTGATATAACACACCCTGCACTGTAACACTGATATACCACACCCTGCACTGTAAAACTGATATACCACACCCTGCACTGTAACACTGATAAACCACACCCTGCACTTTAACACTGATATATCACACACTGCACTGTGAGACTGATATACTGCACCCTGCATGGTAACACTGAAACAACACACCCTGCACTGAAACACTGATATACCACACCCTGCACTGTGAGACTGATATACCACACCTGCATTCTAACACTGATAAACCGCACCCCGCACTGTAACCCTGATATACTATACCATTCACTGTAACACTTATACACCACACACTGCACTCTCAATGAAATACGACACCCTGCACTGCAACACTGATATACCACACCCTGCACGGTAACACTGATATACCTCACCGTGCACTGCAACACTGATATACCACACCCTGCACTGCAACACTGATATACCACACCCTGCACTGTAACACTGATATACCACACCCTGCACTGTGACACTGGTATACCACACCATGCACTGTAACACTGATATACCACACCCTGCACTGTAACACTGACATACCACACCCTGCACTGTAACACTGATATACCACACACTGCACTGTAAAACTGATATAAAACACCCTGCACTGTATCTCTGAAATATTGCACACTGCACTGTAACACTGATATACAACACCCTGCACTGTAACACTGATATACCGCACCCTGCACTGTAACACTGATATACAACACGCTGCACTGTAACACTGATATACCACACCATGCACTGTAACTCTGATATACCGCACCCTGCACTACAACACTGATATACCACTCCCTTTACTGTAACACTGATGTACCACACCCTGCACTTTAAGACTGATAAAGCACACCATGCACTGTAAGACTGATATAACTCACCCTTCACTGTCACACTGATATACCACACCCTGCACTGTAAGACTGATATAACTCACCCTTCACTGTCACACTGATATACCACACCCTGCACTGTGAGACTGATATACCGCACCCTGCACTGTAACACTGATATACCATACCCTGCACTGTCACACTGATATAACACACCCTACACTGTCACTGATATACCACACCCTGAAAAGTAACACTAATATACGACACCCTGCACTGTAACACTGATATACCAGACTCTGCTTTGTCACTGATATAGCACACCTTGCACTGTAACACAGATATACCGCAGCCTGCTCTGTAAAACTGATATAAAACACCCTGTGCATTTTACACTGATATACCACACCATGCAGTGTAACACTGATATACCACACCCTGCACTGTGAGATTGATAAACCGCACCCTGCACTGTAGCACTGATATAACACACCCTGCACTGTAACACGAATATATCACACCCTGCACTGTGAGACTGATATACTGCACCCTGCACTGTAACACTGATATACCACACCCTGCACTGTAACACTGATATACCACACCCTGCACTGTAACACTGATATAGCCGACCCTGCACTGTAACTCTGATATACCACACACTGCACTGTAACACTGATATACCACACCCTGCAGTGTAACACTGATATACCACAGCCCGCACAGTCACTGATATACTGCACCCAGCACTGTAACACTGATATAACACACCCTGCACTGTAACACTGATATACCACACCCTGCACTGTAATACTGATAGACCACACCCTGCAATGTAACACGAATATATCACACCCTGCACTGTGAGACTGATATACTGCACCTTGCAATGTAACACAGATATAACACACCCTGCACTGTAACACTGATATACAGCACCCTGCACTGCAACAATGATATACCACACCCTGCACTGTGAGACTGATATACTGCACCCTGCACTGTAACACTGATATAACACACCCTGCACTGTAACACTGATATACCACACCCTGCACTGTGAGACTGATATACTGCACCCTGCACTGTAACACTGATATAACACATCCTGCACTGTAACACTGATATAACACACCCTGCACTGTAACACTGATATACCACACCCTGCACTGTAACAATGATATACCACACCCTGCACTGTGAGACTGATATACTGCACCCTGCACTGCAACACTGATATACCACACCCTGCACTGTAACACTGATATACCACACCCTGCACTGTGAGACTGATAAACTGCACCCTGCACTGTAACACTGATATACCATACTCTGCACTGTAACACTGAAATACCACACCCTGCACTGTAACACTGATATACCACACACTGCATTCTAACACTGATATACCACATCCTGCACTGCAACACTGATATACCACAGCCCGCTCTGTCACTGATATACTGCACCCTGCACCGTAACACTGATATACCAAACCCTGCACTGTAACACAGATATACCACACCCTGCACTATAACACTGATATACCACACCCTGCACTGTAACACTGATATACCACAGCCTGCAATGTAACACTGATATCCCACACCCTGCACTGTAACACTGATATACCACACCGTGCACTGTAACACTGATATACCACACCCTGCACTGTGACACTGATATACTGCACCCTTCACTGTAACACTGATATAACACACCCTGCACTGTAACACTGATATACCACACCCTGCACTGTAACACTGATATACACCACCCTGCACTGTAACACTGATATACCACACCCTGCACTGTAACACTGATATACCACACCCTGCACTGTAACACTGATATACCACACACTGCACTCGAACACTGATTTACCACACCCTGCCGTGTAACACTGATATAACACACCCTGTACTGTAACACTGATATACCACACCCTGCACTGTAACACTGATATACCACACCCTGCACTGTAACACTGATATACCACACCCAGCACTGTGACACTGCTATACCACACACTGCACTGTCACACTGATATACCACACCATGCACTGTATCACTGATGTACCAGACCCTGCACTGTAACACTGATACATCACACACTGCACTGTGAGACTGATATGCTGCAACCTGCACTGTAACACTGATATAACACACCGTGCACTGTAACACTGATATAAAACACCATGCACTGTAACACTGATATACCACACCCTGCACTGTAACACTGATATACCACACACTGCATTCTAACACTGATATACAAAACCCTGCACTGCAACACTGATATACCACAGCCCGCTCTGTCACTGATATACTGCACCCTGCACTGTAACACTGATATACCACACCCTGCACTGTAACACTGATATACCACACCCTGCACTGTAACACTGATATACCACACCCTGCACTGTAACACTGATATAACACACACTGCACTGTAACACTGATATACCACACCCTGCACTGTAATACTGATATACCACAGCCCGCTCTGTCACTGATATACTGCACCCTGCACTGCAACACTGATATACCACACCCTGCACTGTAACACTGATATACCACAGCCTGCACTGTAACACTGATATAACACACCCTGCACTGTAACACTGATATAACACACCCTGAACTGTAACACTGATATACCACACCCTGCACTGTAATACTGATATACCACAGCCCGCTCTGTCACTGATATACTGCACCCTGCACTGTAACACTGATATACCACACCCTGCACTGTAACACTGATATACCACACCCTGCACTGTAACACTGATATAACACACCCTGCACTGAAACACTGATATACCACACCCTGCACTGTAACACTGATATACCACACACTGCATTCTAACACTGATATACCACATCCTGCACTGCAACACTGATATACCACAGCCCGCTCTGTCACTGATATACTGCACCCTGCACCGTAACACTGATATACCAAACCCTGCACTGTAACACAGATATACCACACCCTGCACTATAACACTGATATACCACACCCTGCACTGTAACACTGATATACCACAGCCTGCAATGTAACACTGATATCCCACACCCTGCACTGTAACACTGATATACCACACCGTGCACTGTAACACTGATATACCACACCCTGCACTGTGACACTGATATACTGCACCCTTCACTGTAACACTGATATAACACACCCTGCACTGTAACACTGATATACCACACCCTGCACTGTAACACTGATATACACCACCCTGCACTGTAACACTGATATACCACACCCTGCACTGTAACACTGATATACCACACCCTGCACTGTAACACTGATATACCACACACTGCACTCGAACACTGATTTACCACACCCTGCCGTGTAACACTGATATAACACACCCTGTACTGTAACACTGATATACCACACCCTGCACTGTAACACTGATATACCACACCCTGCACTGTAACACTGATATACCACACCCAGCACTGTGACACTGCTATACCACACACTGCACTGTCACACTGATATACCACACCATGCACTGTATCACTGATGTACCAGACCCTGCACTGTAACACTGATACATCACACACTGCACTGTGAGACTGATATGCTGCAACCTGCACTGTAACACTGATATAACACACCGTGCACTGTAACACTGATATAAAACACCATGCACTGTAACACTGATATACCACACCCTGCACTGTAACACTGATATACCACACACTGCATTCTAACACTGATATACAACACCCTGCACTGCAACACTGATATACCACAGCCCGCTCTGTCACTGATATACTGCACCCTGCACTGTAACACTGATATACCACACCCTGCACTGTAACACTGATATACCACACCCTGCACTGTAACACTGATATACCACACCCTGCACTGTAACACTGATATAACACACACTGCACTGTAACACTGATATACCACACCCTGCACTGTAACACTGATATACCACAGCCCGCTCTGTCACTGATATACTGCACCCTGCACTGCAACACTGATATACCACACCCTGCACTGTAACACTGATATACCACAGCCTGCACTGTAACACTGATATAACACACCCTGCACTGTAACACTGATATAACACACCCTGCACTGTAACACTGATATACCACACCCTGCACTGTAATACTGATATACCACAGCCCGCTCTGTCACTGATATACTGCACCCTGCACTGTAACACTGATATACCACACCCTGCACTGTAACACTGATATACCACACCCTGCACTGTAACACTGATATAACACACCCTGCACTGAAACACTGATATACCACACCCTGCACTGTAATACTGATATACCACAGCCCGCTCTGTCACTGATATACTGCACCCTGCACTGTAACACTGATATACCACACCCTGCACTGTAACACTAATATACCACACCCTGCACTGTAACACTGATATACCACACCCTGCACTGTTAGACTGATATACTGCACCCTGCACTGTAACACTGATATAACACACCCTGCACTGTCACACTGATATACCACACCCTGCACTGTAACACTGATATACAACACCCTGCACTGTAACACTGATATACCACACCCTGCAATGTAACACTGATATACCACACCCTGCACTGTAACACTGATATACCACACACTGCACTCGAACACTGATTTACCACATCCTGCACTGTAACACTGATATAACACACCCTGTACTGTAACACTGATATAACACACCCTGTACTGTAACACTGATATATCACACGATTCACTATATCACTGATATACCACAACCTGCACTTTAACTCTGATATACCACACCCTGCACTGTAACACTGATATACCACACACTGCACTCGAACACTGATTTACCACACCCTACACTGTAACACTGATATACCACACCCTGCACTGTAACACTGATATACCACACCCTGCACTGTAACACTGATATACCACACCCTGCACTGTAACACTGATATACCACAGCCCGCACTGTCACTGATATACTGCACCCTGCTCTGTCACCCTGATATACCACACCATGCACTGTAACACTTATATAACACACCCTGCACTGTAACACTGATATATCACACACTGCACTGTGAGACTGATATACTGCACCTTGCATGGTAACACTGAAACAACACACCCTGCACTGAAACACTGATATACCACACTCTGCACTGTAACACTGATATACCACACCCTGCACTTAACACTGATATACCACACCCTGCACTGTGAGACTGATATACTGCACCCGGCACTGTAACACTGATATACCACACACTGCATTCTAACACTGATATACCACACCCTGCACTGTAACACTGATATACCACAGCCCGCTCTGTCACTGATATACTGCACCCTGCACTGTAACACTGATATACCAAACCCTGCACTGTAACACTGATATACCACACCCTGCACTGTAACACTGATATACCACACCCTGCACTGTAACACTGATATACCACAGCCTGCACTGCAACACTGATATAACACACCCTGCACTGTAACACTGATATAACACACCCTGCACTGTAACACTGATATACCACACCCTGCACTGTAAAACTGATATACCACACCCTGCACTGTAACACTGATAAACCACACCCTGCACTTTAACACTGATATATCACACACTGCACTGTGAGACTGATATACTGCACCCTGCATGGTAACACTGAAACAACACACCCTGCACTGAAACACTGATATACCACACCCTGCACTGTGAGACTGATATACCACACCTGCATTCTAACACTGATAAACCGCACCCCGCACTGTAACCCTGATATACTATACCATTCACTGTAACACTTATACACCACACACTGCACTCTCAATGAAATACGACACCCTGCACTGCAACACTGATATACCACACCCTGCACGGTAACACTGATATACCTCACCGTGCACTGCAACACTGATATACCACACCCTGCACTGCAACACTGATATACCACACCCTGCACTGTAACACTGATATACCACACCCTGCACTGTGACACTGGTATACCACACCATGCACTGTAACACTGATATACCACACCCTGCACTGTAACACTGATATACCACAGCCCGCACTGTCACTGATATACTGCACCCTGCTCTGTCACCCTGATATACCACACCATGCACTGTAACACTTATATAACACACCCTGCACTGTAACACTGATATATCACACACTGCACTGTGAGACTGATATACTGCACCTTGCATGGTAACACTGAAACAACACACCCTGCACTGAAACACTGATATACCACACTCTGCACTGTAACACTGATATACCACACCCTGCACTTAACACTGATATACCACACCCTGCACTGTGAGACTGATATACTGCACCCGGCACTGTAACACTGATATACCACACACTGCATTCTAACACTGATATACCACACCCTGCACTGTAACACTGATATACCACAGCCCGCTCTGTCACTGATATACTGCACCCTGCACTGTAACACTGATATACCAAACCCTGCACTGTAACACTGATATACCACACCCTGCACTGTAACACTGATATACCACACCCTGCACTGTAACACTGATATACCACAGCCTGCACTGCAACACTGATATAACACACCCTGCACTGTAACACTGATATAACACACCCTGCACTGTAACACTGATATACCACACCCTGCACTGTAAAACTGATATACCACACCCTGCACTGTAACACTGATAAACCACACCCTGCACTTTAACACTGATATATCACACACTGCACTGTGAGACTGATATACTGCACCCTGCATGGTAACACTGAAACAACACACCCTGCACTGAAACACTGATATACCACACCCTGCACTGTGAGACTGATATACCACACCTGCATTCTAACACTGATAAACCGCACCCCGCACTGTAACCCTGATATACTATACCATTCACTGTAACACTTATACACCACACACTGCACTCTCAATGAAATACGACACCCTGCACTGCAACACTGATATACCACACCCTGCACGGTAACACTGATATACCTCACCGTGCACTGCAACACTGATATACCACACCCTGCACTGCAACACTGATATACCACACCCTGCACTGTAACACTGATATACCACACCCTGCACTGTGACACTGGTATACCACACCATGCACTGTAACACTGATATACCACACCCTGCACTGTAACACTGACATACCACACCCTGCACTGTAACACTGATATACCACACACTGCACTGTAAAACTGATATAAAACACCCTGCACTGTATCTCTGAAATATTGCACACTGCACTGTAACACTGATATACAACACCCTGCACTGTAACACTGATATACCGCACCCTGCACTGTAACACTGATATACAACACGCTGCACTGTAACACTGATATACCACACCATGCACTGTAACTCTGATATACCGCACCCTGCACTACAACACTGATATACCACTCCCTTTACTGTAACACTGATGTACCACACCCTGCACTTTAAGACTGATAAAGCACACCATGCACTGTAAGACTGATATAACTCACCCTTCACTGTCACACTGATATACCACACCCTGCACTGTAAGACTGATATAACTCACCCTTCACTGTCACACTGATATACCACACCCTGCACTGTGAGACTGATATACCGCACCCTGCACTGTAACACTGATATACCATACCCTGCACTGTCACACTGATATAACACACCCTACACTGTCACTGATATACCACACCCTGAAAAGTAACACTAATATACGACACCCTGCACTGTAACACTGATATACCAGACTCTGCTTTGTCACTGATATAGCACACCTTGCACTGTAACACAGATATACCGCAGCCTGCTCTGTAAAACTGATATAAAACACCCTGTGCATTTTACACTGATATACCACACCATGCAGTGTAACACTGATATACCACACCCTGCACTGTGAGATTGATAAACCGCACCCTGCACTGTAGCACTGATATAACACACCCTGCACTGTAACACTGATATACAACACCATGCACTGTAACACTGATATACCACACCCTGCACTGTGAGACTGATATACTGCACCCTGCACTGTAACACTGATATACCACACCCTGCACTGTAACACTGATATACCACACCCTGCACTGTAAAACTGATATAGCCGACCCTGCACTGTAACTCTGATATACCACACACTGCACTGTAACACTGATATACCACACCCTGCACTGTAACACTGATATACCACAGCCCGCACAGTCACTGATATACTGCACCCAGCACTGTAACACTGATATAACACACCCTGCACTGTAACACTGATATACCACACCCTGCACTGTAATACTGATAGACCACACCCTGCAATGTAACACGAATATATCACACCCTGCACTGTGAGACTGATATACTGCACCTTGCAATGTAACACAGATATAACACACCCTGCACTGTAACACTGATATACAGCACCCTGCACTGCAACAATGATATACCACACCCTGCACTGTGAGACTGATATACTGCACCCTGCACTGTAACACTGATATAACACACCCTGCACTGTAACACTGATATACCACACCCTGCACTGTGAGACTGATATACTGCACCCTGCACTGTAACACTGATATAACACATCCTGCACTGTAACACTGATATAACACACCCTGCACTGTAACACTGATATACCACACCCTGCACTGTAACAATGATATACCACACCCTGCACTGTGAGACTGATATACTGCACCCTGCACTGCAACACTGATATACCACACCCTGCACTGTAACACTGATATACCACACCCTGCACTGTGAGACTGATAAACTGCACCCTGCACTGTAACACTGATATACCATACTCTGCACTGTAACACTGAAATACCACACCATGCACTGTAACACTGATATACCACACACTGCATTCTAACACTGATATACCACATCCTGCACTGCAACACTGATATACCACAGCCCGCTCTGTCACTGATATACTGCACCCTGCACCGTAACACTGATATACCAAACCCTGCACTGTAACACTGATATACCACACCCTGCACTATAACACTGATATACCACACCCTGCACTGTAACACTGATATACCACAGCCTGCAATGTAACACTGATATCCCACACCCTGCACTGTAACACTGATATACCACACCGTGCACTGTAACACTGATATACCACACCCTGCACTGTGACACTGATATACTGCACCCTTCACTGTAACACTGATATAACACACCCTGCACTGTAACACTGATATACCACACCCTGCACTGTAACACTGATATACACCACCCTGCACTGTAACACTGATATACCACACCCTGCACTGTAACACTGATATACCACACCCTGCACTGTAACACTGATATACCACACACTGCACTCGAACACTGATTTACCACACCCTGCCGTGTAACACTGATATAACACACCCTGTACTGTAACACTGATATACCACACCCTGCACTGTAACACTGATATACCACACCCTGCACTGTAACACTGATATACCACACCCTGCACTGTGACACTGCTATACCACACACTGCACTGTCACACTGATATACCACACCATGCACTGTATCACTGATGTACCAGACCCTGCACTGTAACACTGATACATCACACACTGCACTGTGAGACTGATATGCTGCAACCTGCACTGTAACACTGATATAACACACCGTGCACTGTAACACTGATATAAAACACCATGCACTGTAACACTGATATACCACACCCTGCACTGTAACACTGATATACCACACACTGCATTCTAACACTGATATACAACACCCTGCACTGCAACACTGATATACCACAGCCCGCTCTGTCACTGATATACTGCACCCTGCACTGTAACACTGATATACCACACCCTGCACTGTAACACTGATATACCACACCCTGCACTGTAACACTGATATACCACACCCTGCACTGTAACACTGATATAACACACACTGCACTGTAACACTGATATACCACACCCTGCACTGTAATACTGATATACCACAGCCCGCTCTGTCACTGATATACTGCACCCTGCACTGCAACACTGATATACCACACCCTGCACTGTAACACTGATATACCACAGCCTGCACTGTAACACTGATATAACACACCCTGCACTGTAACACTGATATAACACACCCTGCACTGTAACACTGATATACCACACCCTGCACTGTAATACTGATATACCACAGCCCGCTCTGTCACTGATATACTGCACCCTGCACTGTAACACTGATATACCACACCCTGCACTGTAACACTGATATACCACACCCTGCACTGTAACACTGATATAACACACCCTGCACTGTAACACTGATATACCACACCCTGCACTGTAATACTGATATACCACAGCCCGCTCTGTCACTGATATACTGCACCCTGCACTGTAACACTGATATACCACACCCTGCACTGTAACACTAATATACCACACCCTGCACTGTAACACTGATATACCACACCCTGCACTGTTAGACTGATATACTGCACCCTGCACTGTAACACTGATATAACACACCCTGCACTGTCACACTGATATACCACACCCTGCACTGTAACACTGATATACAACACCCTGCACTGTAACACTGATATACCACACCCTGCACTGTAACACTGATATACCACACCCTGCACTGTAACACTGATATACCACACACTGCACTCGAACACTGATTTACCACATCCTGCACTGTAACACTGATATAACACACCCTGTACTGTAACACTGATATAACACACCCTGTACTGTAACACTGATATATCACACGATTCACTATATCACTGATATACCACAACCTGCACTTTAACTCTGATATACCACACCCTGCACTGTAACACTGATATACCACACACTGCACTCGAACACTGATTTACCACACCCTACACTGTAACACTGATATACCACACCCTGCACTGTAACACTGATATACCACACCCTGCACTGTAACACTGATATACCACACCCTGCACTGTAACACTGATATACCACAGCCCGCACTGTCACTGATATACTGCACCCTGCTCTGTCACCCTGATATACCACACCATGCACTGTAACACTTATATAACACACCCTGCACTGTAACACTGATATATCACACACTGCACTGTGAGACTGATATACTGCACCTTGCATGGTAACACTGAAACAACACACCCTGCACTGAAACACTGATATACCACACTCTGCACTGTAACACTGATATACCACACCCTGCACTTAACACTGATATACCACACCCTGCACTGTGAGACTGATATACTGCACCCGGCACTGTAACACTGATATACCACACACTGCATTCTAACACTGATATACCACACCCTGCACTGTAACACTGATATACCACAGCCCGCTCTGTCACTGATATACTGCACCCTGCACTGTAACACTGATATACCAAACCCTGCACTGTAACACTGATATACCACACCCTGCACTGTAACACTGATATACCACACCCTGCACTGTAACACTGATATACCACAGCCTGCACTGCAACACTGATATAACACACCCTGCACTGTAACACTGATATAACACACCCTGCACTGTAACACTGATATACCACACCCTGCACTGTAAAACTGATATACCACACCCTGCACTGTAACACTGATAAACCACACCCTGCACTTTAACACTGATATATCACACACTGCACTGTGAGACTGATATACTGCACCCTGCATGGTAACACTGAAACAACACACCCTGCACTGAAACACTGATATACCACACCCTGCACTGTGAGACTGATATACCACACCTGCATTCTAACACTGATAAACCGCACCCCGCACTGTAACCCTGATATACTATACCATTCACTGTAACACTTATACACCACACACTGCACTCTCAATGAAATACGACACCCTGCACTGCAACACTGATATACCACACCCTGCACGGTAACACTGATATACCTCACCGTGCACTGCAACACTGATATACCACACCCTGCACTGCAACACTGATATACCACACCCTGCACTGTAACACTGATATACCACACCCTGCACTGTGACACTGGTATACCACACCATGCACTGTAACACTGATATACCACACCCTGCACTGTAACACTGACATACCACACCCTGCACTGTATCACTGATATACCACACACTGCACTGTAAAACTGATATAAAACACCCTGCACTGTATCTCTGAAATATTGCACACTGCACTGTAACACTGATATACAACACCCTGCACTGTAACACTGATATACCGCACCCTGCACTGTAACACTGATATACAACACGCTGCACTGTAACACTGATATACCACACCATGCACTGTAACTCTGATATACCGCACCCTGCACTACAACACTGATATACCACTCCCTTTACTGTAACACTGATGTACCACACCCTGCACTTTAAGACTGATAAAGCACACCATGCACTGTAAGACTGATATAACTCACCCTTCACTGTCACACTGATATACCACACCCTGCACTGTAAGACTGATATAACTCACCCTTCACTGTCACACTGATATACCACACCCTGCACTGTGAGACTGATATACCGCACCCTGCACTGTAACACTGATATACCATACCCTGCACTGTCACACTGATATAACACACCCTACACTGTCACTGATATACCACACCCTGAAAAGTAACACTAATATACGACACCCTGCACTGTAACACTGATGTACCAGACTCTGCTTTGTCACTGATATAGCACACCTTGCACTGTAACACAGATATACCGCAGCCTGCTCTGTAAAACTGATATAAAACACCCTGTGCATTTTACACTGATATACCACACCATGCAGTGTAACACTGATATACCACACCCTGCACTGTGAGATTGATAAACCGCACCCTGCACTGTAGCACTGATATAACACACCCTGCACTGTAACACTGATATACAACACCATGCACTGTAACACTGATATACCACACCCTGCACTGTGAGACTGATATACTGCACCCTGCACTGTAACACTGATATACCACACCCTGCACTGTAACACTGATATACCACACCCTGCACTGTAACACTGATATAGCCGACCCTGCACTGTAACTCTGATATACCACACACTGCACTGTAACACTGATATACCACACCCTGCACTGTAACACTGATATACCACAGCCCGCACAGTCACTGATATACTGCACCCAGCACTGTAACACTGATATAACACACCCTGCACTGTAACACTGATATACCACACCCTGCACTGTAATACTGATAGACCACACCCTGCAATGTAACACGAATATATCACACCCTGCACTGTGAGACTGATATACTGCACCTTGCAATGTAACACTGATATAACACACCCTGCACTGTAACACTGATATACAGCACCCTGCACTGTAACAATGATATACCACACCCTGCACTGTGAGACTGATATACTGCACCCTGCACTGTAACACTGATATAACACACCCTGCACTGTAACACTGATATACCACACCCTGCACTGTGAGACTGATATACTGCACCCTGCACTGTAACAATGATATACCACACCCTGCACTGTAACAATGATATACCACACCCTGCAATGTAACACTGATATACCACAAACTGCACTGTAACACTGATATACCTCACCCTGCACTGTAACACTGCTGTACCACACACTGCACTGTCACACTGATATAACACAATGCACTGTAACACTGATATACCACACCCTGCACTGTAACACTGATATACCACACCCTGCACTGTGAGACTGATAAACTGCACCCTGCACTGTAACACTGATATACCATACTCTGCACTGTAACACTGAAATACCACACCCTGCACTGTAACACTGATATACCACACACTGCATTCTAACACTGATATACCACACCCTGCACTGCAACACTGATATACCACAGCCCGCTCTGTCACTGATATACTGCACCCTGCACCGTAAAACTGATATACCAAACCCTGCACTGTAACACTGATATACCACACCCTGCACTATAACACTGATATACCACACCCTGCACTGTAACACTGATATACCACAGCCTGCAATGTAACACTGATATCCCACACCCTGCACTGTAACACTGATATACCACACCGTGCACTGTAACACTGATATACCACACCCTGCACTGTGACACTGATATACTGCACCCTGCACTGTAACACTGATATAACACACCGTGCACTGTAACACTGATATAAAACACCATGCACTGTAACACTGATATACCACACCCTGCACTGTAACACTGATATACCACACACTGCATTCTAACACTGATATACAACACCCTGCACTGCAACACTGATATACCACAGCCCGCTCTGTCACTGATATACTGCACCCTGCACTGTAACACTGATATACCAAACCCTGCATTGTAACACTGATATACCACACCCTGCACTGTAACACTGATATACCACACCCTGCACTGTAACACTGATATAACACACACTGCACTGTAACACTGATATACCACACCCTGCACTGTAATACTGATATACCACAGCCCGCTCTGTCACTGATATACTGCACCCTGCACTGCAACACTGATATACCACACCCTGCACTGTAACACTGATATACCACAGCCTGCACTGTAACACTGATATAACACACCCTGCACTGTAACACTGATATAACACACCCTGCACTGTAACACTGATATACCACACCCTGCACTGTAATACTGATATAGCACAGCCCGCTCTGTCACTGATATACTGCACCCTGCACTGTAACACTGATATACCACACCCTGCACTGTAAGACTGATATACCACACCCTGCACTGTAACACTGATATAACACACCATGCACTGTAACACTGATATACCACACCCTGCACTTTAATACTGATATACCACAGCCCGCTCTGTCACTGATATACTGCATCCTGCATTGTAACACTGATATACCACACCCTGCACTGTAACACTGATATGCCACACCCTGCACTGTAACACTGATATACCACACCCTGCACTGTGAGACTGATATACTGCACCCTGCACTGTAACACTGATATAACACACCCTGCACTGTCACACTGATATACCACACCCTGCACTGTAACACTGATATACAACACCCTGCACTGTAACACTGATATACCACACCCTGCACTGTAACACTGATATACCACACCCTGCACTGTAACACTGATATACCACACACTGCACTCGAACACTGATTTACCACATCCTGCACTGTAACACTGATATAACACACCCTGTACTGTAACACTGATATAACACACCCTGTACTGTAACACTGATATATCACACGATTCACTATATCACTGATATACCACAACCTGCACTTTAACTCTGATATACAACACCCTGCACTGTCAGCTGATATAACACACCCTACACTGTAACACTGATATACCACACCCTGCACTGTAACACTGATATACCACACCCTGCACTGTAACACTGATATACCACACCCTGCACTGTAACACTGATATACCACAGCCCGCACTGTCACTGATATACTGCACCCTGCTCTGTCACCCTGATATACCACACCATGCACTGTAACACTGATATAACACACCCTGCACTGTAACACTGATATATCACACACTGCACTGTGAGACTGATATACTGCACCCTGTATGGTAACACTGAAACAACACACCCTGCACTGAAACACTGATATACAACACAATGCACTGTAACACTGATATACCACACCCTGCACTGTGAGACTGATATACTGCACCCGGCACTGTAACACTGATATACCACACTCTGCACTGTAACACTGATATACCACACCCTGCACTTAACACTGATATACCACACCCTGCACTGTGAGACTGATATACTGCACCCGGCACTGTAACACTGATATACCACACACTGCATTCTAACACTGATATACCACACCCTGCACTGTAACACTGATATACCACAGCCCGCTCTGTCCCTGATATACTGCACCCTGCACTGTAACACTGATATACCAAACCCTGCACTGTAACACTGATATACCACACCCTGCACTGTAACACTGATATACCACACCCTGCACTGTAACACTGATATACCACAGCCTGCACTGCAACACTGATATAACACACCCTGCACTGTAACACTGATATAACACACCCTGCACTGTAACACTGATATACCACACCCTGCACTGTAACACTGATATACCACACCCTGCACTGTAACACTGATAAACCACACCCTGCACTGTAACACTGATATAGCACACCCTGCACTGTAACTGATATACCACACACTGCACTGGAACACTGATATCCCACACCCTGCACTGTAACACTGATATACCACAGCCCGCACAGTCACTGATATACTGCACCCTGCACTGTAACACTGATATAACACACCCTGCACTGTAACACTGATATACCACACCCTGCACTGTAATACTGATAGACCACACCCTGCAATGTAACACTAATATATCACACCCTGCACTGTGAGACTGATATACTGCACCCTGCAATGTAACACTGATATAACACACCCTGCACTGTAACACTGATATAGAGCACCCTGCACTGTAACAATGATATACCACACCCTGCACTGTGAGACTGATATACTGCACCCTGCACTGTAACACTGATATATCACACACTGCACTGTGAGACTGATATACTGCACCCTGCATGGTAACACTGAAACAACACACCCTGCACTGAAACACTGATATACCACACCCTGCACTGTGAGACTGATATACCACACCTGCATTCTAACACTGATAAACCGCACCCCGCACTGTAACCCTGATATACTATACCATGCACTGTAACACTTATACACCACACACTGCACTCTCAATGATATACGACACCCTGCACTGCAACACTGATATACCACACCCTGCACGGTAACACTGATATACCTCACCGTGCACTGCAACACTGATATACCACACCCTGCACTGCAACACTGATATACCACACCCTGCACTGTAACACTGATATACCACACCCTGCACTGTGACACTGGTATACCACACCATGCACTGTATCTCTGATATATTGCACACTGCACTGTAACACTGATATAAAACACCCTGCACTGTAACACTGACATACCACACCCTGCACTGTAACACTGATATACCACACCCTGCACTGTAAAACTGATATAAAACACCCTGCACTGTATCTCTGATATATTGCACACTGCACTGTAACACTGATATACAACACCCTGCACTGTAACACTGATATACCGCACCCTGCACTGTAACACTGATATACAACACCCTGCACTGTAACACTGATATACCACACCATGCACTGTAACTCTGATATACCGCACCCTGCACTACAACACTGATATACCACTCCCTTTACTGTAACACTGATGTACCACACCCTGCACTTTAAGACTGATATACCACACCATGCACTGTAAGACTGATATAACTCACCCTTCACTGTCACACTGATATACCACACCCTGCACTGTAAGACTGATATAACTCACCCTTCACTGTCACACTGATATACCACACCCTGCACTGTGAGACTGATATACCGCACCCTGCACTGTAACACTGATATACCATACCCTGCACTGTCACACTGATATAACACACCCTACACTGTCACTGATATACCACACCCTGAAAAGTAACACTAATATACGACACCCTGCACTGTAACACTGATATACCAGACTCTGCTTTGTCACTGATATAGCACACCTTGCACTGTAACACAGATATACCGCAGCCTGCTCTGTAAAACTGATATAAAACACCCTGTGCATTTTACACTGATATACCACACCATGCAGTGTAACACTGATATACCACACCCTGCACTGTGAGATTGATAAACCGCACCCTGCACTGTAGCACTGATATAACACACCCTGCACTGTAACACTGATATACAACACCATGCACTGTAACACTGATATACCACACCCTGCACTGTGAGACTGATATACTGCACCCTGCACTGCAACACTGATATACCACACCCTGCACTGTAAGACTGATATACCACACCCTGCACTGTAACACTGATATACCTCACCCTGCACTGTAACACTGCTGTACCACACACTGCACTGTCACACTGATATACCACACCATGCACTGTAACACTGATATACCACACCCTGCACTGTAACACTGATATACCACACCCAGCACTGTGAGACTGATAAACTGCACCCTGCACTGTAACACTGATATACCATACTCTGCACTGTAACACTGAAATACCACAACCTGCACTGTAACACTGATATACCACACACTGCATTCTAACACTGATATACCACACCCTGCACTGCAACACTGATATACCACAGCCCGCTCTGTCACTGATATACTGCACCCTGCACCGTAACACTGATATACCAAACCCTGCACTGTAACACTGATATACCACACCCTGCACTATAACACTGATATACCACACCCTGCACTGTAACACTGATATACCACAGCCTGCAATGTAACACTGATATACCACACCCTGCACTGTAACACTGATATACCACACCCTGCACTGTAACACTGATATACCACACACTGCACTCGAACACTGATTTACCACACCCTGCAGTGTAACACTGATATAACACACCCTGTACTGTAACACTGATATACCACACCCTGCACTGTAACACTGATATACCACACCCTGCACTGTAACACTGATATACCACACCCTGCACTGTAACACTGCTATACCACACACTGCACTGTCACACTGATATACCACACCATGCACTGTATCACTGATGTACCAGACCCTGCACTGTAACACTGATACATCACACACTGCACTGTGAGACTGATATGCTGCACCCTGCACTGTAACACTGATATAACACACCGTGCACTGTAACACTGATATAAAACACCATGCACTGTAACACTGATTATACCACACCCTGCACTGTAACACTGATATACCACACACTGCATTCTAACACTGATATACAACACCCTGCACTGCAACACTGATATACCACAGCCCGCTCTGTCACTGATATACTGCACCCTGCACTGTAACACTGATATACCACACCCTGCACTGTAACACTGATATACCACACACTGCATTCTAACACTGATATACAACACCCTGCACTGCAACACTGATATACCACAGCCCGCTCTGTCACTGATATACTGCACCCTGCACTGTAACACTGATATACCAAACCCTGCACTGTAACACTGATATACCACACCCTGCACTGTAACACTGAGAAACCACACCCTGCACTGTAACACTGATATACCACAGCCTGCACTGTAACACTGATATAACACACCCTGCACTGCAACACTGATATACCACACCCTGCACTGTAACACTGATATACCACAGCCTGCACTGTAACACTGATATAACACACCCTGCACTTTAACACTGATATAACACACCCTGCACTGTAACACTGATATACCACACCCTGCACTGTAATACTGATATACCACAGCCCGCTCTGTCACTGATATACTGCACCCTGCACTGTAACACTGATATACCACACCCTGCACTGTAAGACTGATATACCACACCCTGCACTGTAACACTGATATAACACACCATGCACTGTAACACTGATGTACCAGACCCTGCACTGTAACACTGATACATCACACACTGCACTGTGAGACTGAAATGCTGCACCCTGCACTGTAACACTGATATAACACACCGTGCACTGTAACACTGATATACCACACACTGCATTCTAACACTGATATACAACACCCTGCACTGCAACACTGATATACCACAGCCCGCTCTGTCACTGATATACTGCACCCTGCACTGTAACACTGATATACCAAACCCTGCACTGTAACTCTGATATACCACACCCTGCACTGTAACACTGAGAAACCACACCCTGCACTGTAACACTGATATACCACAGCCTGCACTGTAACACTGATATAACACACCCTGCACTGCAACACTGATATACCACACCCTGCACTGTAACACTGATATACCACAGCCTGCACTGTAACACTGATATAACACACCCTGCACTTTAACACTGATATAACACACCCTGCACTGTAACACTGATATACCACACCCTGCACTGTAATACTGATATACCACAGCCCGCTCTGTCACTGATATACTGCACCCTGCACTGTAACACTGATATACCACACCCTGCACTGTAAGACTGATATACCACACCCTGCACTGTAACACTGATATAACACACCATGCACTGTAACACTGATGTACCAGACCCTGCACTGTAACACTGATACATCACACACTGCACTGTGAGACTGAAATGCTGCACCCTGCACTGTAACACTGATATAACACACCGTGCACTGTAACACTGATATAACACACCCTGCACTGTAACACTGATATACCACACCCTGCACTGTGAGACTGATATACTGCACCCTGCACTGTAACACTGATATAACACACCCTGCACTGTCACACTGATATACCACACCCTGCACTGTAACACTGATATACAACACCCTGCACTGTAACACTGATATACCACACCCTGCACTGTAACACTGATATACCACACCCTGCACTGTAACACTGATATACCACACACTGCACTCGAACACTGATTTACCACATCCTGCACTGTAACACTGATATAACACACCCTGTACTGTAACACTGATATAACACACCCTGTACTGTAACACTGATATATCACACGATTCACTATATCACTGATATACCACAACCTGCACTTTAACTCTGATATACAACACCCTGCACTGTCAGCTGATATAACACACCCTACACTGTAACACTGATATACCGCACCCTGCACTGTAACACTGATATACCACACCCTGCACTGTAACACTGATATACCACACCCTGCACTGTAACACTGATATACCACAGCCCGCACTGTCACTGATATACTGCACCCTGCTCTGTCACCCTGATATACCACACCATGCACTGTAACACTGATATAACACACCCTGCACTGTAACACTGATATATCACACACTGCACTGTGAGACTGATATACTGCACCCTGCATGGTAACACTGAAACAACACACCCTGCACTGAAACACTGATATACAACACAATGCACTGTAACACTGATATACCACACCCTGCACTGTGAGACTGATATACTGCACCCGGCACTGTAACACTGATATACCACACTCTGCACTGTAACACTGATATACCACACCCTGCACTTAACACTGATATACCACACCCTGCACTGTGAGACTGATATACTGCACCCGGCACTGTAACACTGATATACCACACACTGCATTCTAACACTGATATACCACACCCTGCACTGTAACACTGATATACCACACCCTGCACTGTAACACTGATATACCACACCCTGCACTGTAACACTGATATACCACAGCCTGCACTGCAACACTGATATAACACACCCTGCACTGTAACACTGATATAACACACCCTGCACTGTAACACTGACATACCACACCCTGCACTGTAACACTGATATACCACACCCTGCACTGTAACACTGATAAACCACACCCTGCACTGTAACACTGATATAGCACACCCTGCACTGTAACTCTGATATACCACATACTGCACTGGAACACTGATATCCCACACCCTGCACTGTAACACTGATATACCACAGCCCGCACAGTCACTGATATACTGCACCCTGCACTGTAACACTGATATAACACACCCTGCACTGTAACACTGATATACCACACCCTGCACTGTAATACTGATAGACCACACCCTGCACTGTAACACTGATATACCACACCTTGCACTGTTACACTGATATACCACACCCTGCTCTGTAACTCTGATATACCACACCCTGCACTGTAAAACTGATATAAAACACCCTGCACTGTAACACTGATATACCACACCCTGCACTGCAACAATGATATACCACACCGTGCACTGTGAGACTGATATACCGCACCCTCCACAAAACATTGAGGTTAACTGACAAATAGTTTGTGGATGCTGAGGGGGATTTTATTGCAACAATCACGTGACTTTATTGCAATTCCTAGAATAAAGAGGTGATAAAGGCTGTTTGGAATAAATTGAAATATTATGTTTTTTTAATTCATGGATTAATTCAGTTTAAGATGACCCAAAATTTCCTTGATGTGATGTGTTCTGCTGTTGCACCTTTTCAAAATGTCACATCCACCACTGGCCTCCAGGGGAAGTTACATCGAAGTTTCTTGGTATGCTCATTTGCATATCTATTGGTGGAAACGTTGGTGGAAAATTGGCGGAACACCAGTGCGAGCGTCTGAACCAACACAAAAATCTGTGCAGCATTTTTAAATTCACTTTTCCGCTTGAGCTATTCGCCAGAACAATGGGGGACATAAAGGTATGGCAGGAACACTGCTTGGCTCTTTCATTTCTCTCTCAAATTTCTTAACTGCATATCTTACCAATTGTTTTATTACACTTGGCACTCGAATATTCACCATTCTGTCCATCTGTGTGCAGGAAGCACCAGTGCCTGGCACCAAGCTAGAGGAGATGAATGCACAACTTCACTCAATCAGACCTCTGTGCCCTCCTGGGAACATTGAAGGCAGGACGAACGGACACCGGTGTGTGGCTGCCAGCAAATCCTTCATGAATTACCCCTGTGCCGCCTGGAGGGAGGTGGCACACGCACTGACTGCCATCTTCTTCACCCCCAGGACTGCAGAACATTGCCATAAGACTGTGGTTCCCAATCTGGAGTCCGGGGACCCCTCGGGGTTCGTGAGAAGGTTTCAGGGGGTCCACCAAAAATGTGTGGAAAAAAAGATGAACATGATAATAGACAAATCCGAGTCAGAGTCAGAACAAGCGGCAGCCGAAATTGCCTTGTCAATCAAGGGATGTCGTCCAATGAGATTGAATCCGAGCCGGGGTCTCTCTGTGTTTGCACGGGTTTTGGTTGAAGTGTGGAGAGAGAGAAAATAAAAGTGTAACCCGATCCGTGCGCGAGGCAGTTGGTGTTTGGACGCAGCGCATGGAGGGAGACCCCCAAGGGAGGGAGGTGGGTAGGGCCAGGAGAAAAGGCACTTAGGAGGAGAAATTCGGTTGGTTAGCGTCTCCCGTTAGCGTCTGGCGGGGGCGCTAATGAAGTAGCGCCGGGGCAAGGCGAATCCAGTGACCCACGCCAAATCTAGTCACCCCTTAGTGCTGCCGCTAACAGTTAGCGCCTGGGGCTTTAGCACCAGGCAGATCATGATGTCAGTGAGCGTGCAATGCTCACTGAGCGCCCGATCTGCCAAATTGATTATCGCCCCCTGCTTTAGCGCCTCGCCCCGACAATGACAGGAAGAGGAGGCGTGAAGCAGGTGAATGGCGGCTCCAGGAGCGATATTCAAAGGGACGAGTCTCAGCTGTCAGGGTAGAGCTCTTTCACTGCTTCCTTCTCAGTTTGCGATTGTGCAAGAGTTTAATTCAGTCATTTAAAGGTTCTTTAATATCAGGAGTGTTGTGGCTACTAAAAATTTGTTACACTTATTCTGACAAAATTTCAAAGTGCTACACATCGTTACATTAACGGGGGCTGTACTGGCAGTCGACCTCGCCCTCCAGGATCTACTGTGGAGGGAGCGGAGGCAGCGAGAAAGATTGCAAGATGTGGCCAGAGGGAGGAGGAGGGCCATCAGGGCTCTCAACAGGAAGCCTTACCCACCGACGGTATTCCGCGAGCACTTCTCCTACCTCCAATTAAGCGAGGAGTAGTGCATTAGAAGGCTCCGCTTCAGCAAGGAGGTGGTCACTGAACTCTGCCACTTCCTGCAAGCAGACCTCGAGCCGCAGATCAGGTCGACCATGGCTCTCTCAGTGGCAGTCAAGGACACCGTCGCCCTCAATTTCTTCGCCAGCGGATCCGTCCTGTGCAGCAGAACTCACGCGCGAACTCGTCCTCCAGAAGCTGACTCCCGAGCTACCCTTTCCTCCTGGCCTTGCTGCAGCCCGCTCGTCCCCGGTACATCACCCTGTGCAGATCCCGCCACTATACTAGCCTCTAAAGAAACTGTAGTGCCAGTATCTGAGCTGGTGCCTGCGGGTGAGACATGCAGTGACGCGGTGTGTTCTTCCTCCTCCTCTTCTCCCGCCTCGCTCTCTATGGTACCCTCAGGGACAGGCTGCTCAGCTGCTTGCTCATTATCTGAAAGCATAAAGGCACAAGAGTCGGGTTAAGGTGAGGGGAGGGGGCAGGAAGGGAGAAAGGCATCCATACAGCATGATTAGCTGGAAAGAGCTAAACGCTTGTGGGGTGAGGGGGAAGTGTGATGTGAGAGGAAGTAGTAGGGATGAACATACCGTTGTTGCCCTCTAGGGGGTCAACATCATCGGTGGCCACGGCGCCCACCACCTGGCGCCCAGTGATTTGCAGCATTCTTTCCTCCAGCTCAGAAAGTGGTTGGGTGTTGGGTTGTCCTCCGCCTGTGCGCTCCTGCTCCCTCCTGTTGAGAGCGACCTTGGCCTGCAAGAGAGAGGAAAGTGTGTGAGTGAGTTTGGAGCAATGTGTTTGGGAGATGTGTCTGCCATAGTTGAATAGCTCTCATTGTGTGCGAGGTGTGAGATGTGGGTGTGAGTGTTGGTAGGTGGAGATTGTTAGTGGGTGAGTGCTGGGGGGTGTGGTGCTTTGGGCAGTGTGTGCAGACTGAGGTTCAGATGGTGGTATGTAGCATTTGTTGAAGCATTGACTCACCCTGACCACCCGAGTGAGGTTGTTAAATTTCTTCCTGCACTGTGTGTGGGTCCTGAGGACCACAGTACTGCCTGAGACCTGCTGGGCTTCCTCCCTCCACATGGTGTGGAAGACTTGCGGCGAGGGCCTCCTGCCACTTGCCGGTTACAGCACCGCCCTCCGTCTCTCCACAGCGAGGACCAAGGCCTCCAAAGCTTGGTCGCAGAATCTGCGAGCTCTCTCCCTGGGCTGTTGATCTGCCATAATGACACCTCCTTCAGTGGTCTGGTTCCTTCTCCTTGGCCTTCTGCTGCTTGCTGAGACAGCTGCAGAACCAGCAATGCTGAGAATGAGGTTCTGCAGCATGATTGAACCTCCCCTTTAAGAACTGTGGCAATGATGACTAGCGATCAGACTGCACCTGAAATTGCTTAGCGCTTTGAGTGTAACGCCACTGAGCAAGGTCATTAGTGCTTGATTTAGCGCTCCCATCCTTTCTTTGAGCGATGACACTGAATTTCACATGCAGTGAGATTCATTAGCGCCTGCCGCTAAATCTCAAATTTTTTAAACGGTGAGAGATTGCGAAATGTTGGTGTTCAGAGGGACCTGGGTGTCCTTGTACATGAATCACTGAAAGTTAACATGCAGGTACAGCAAGCAATTAGGAAAGCAAATGGTATGTTGGCCTTTATTACAAGAGGATTTGAGTATAAGAGTAAAGATGTCTTACTGCAATTATATAGAGCCCTGGTGAGACCACACCTGGAGTATTGTGTACAGTTTTGGTCTCCTTACCTAAGGAAGGATATACTTGCCATAGAGAGAGTGCAATGAAGGTTCACCAGACTGATTCCTGGGATGGGGGGATTGTCCTATGAGGAGATATTGAGTAGACTTGGCCTATATTCTCTGGAGTTTAGAAGAATGAGATGTGATCTCATTGAAACATACAAAATTCTTACAGGGCTTGACAGGGTAGATGCAGGGAGGATGTTTCCCCTGGCTGGGGAGTCTAGAACCAGGGGTCACAGTCTCAGAATAAGGGGTCGGCCATTTAGGACTGAGATGAGGAGAAATTTCTTCACTCAGAGGGTGGTGAATCTTTGGAATTCTCTACCCCAGAGGGCTGTGGAGGTTCAGTCGTTGAGTATATTCAAGACAGAGATCGATAGATTTTTGCATATTAAGGGAATCAAGGGATATGGGGATAGTGCAGGAAAGTGGAGTTGAGGTCGATGATCAGCCATGATCTTATTGAATGGCGGAACAGGCTCAAAAGGCCAAATTACCTACTCCTGCTCCTATTTCTTATGTTCTTATGTTAATTTGGCGTGCAGTGAGATTCGTTAGCGCCTGGTGCTAAATCTCAAACTTTTCTGAAGTTAGCGTCCATTCCTGGGCGATAATGAACTTCGTCCCCATAGTCTTTGCCCAATGAACAGCACTGGGAATCAGTGCCAGTGCTGAAGTCTCTCATCCTAGGTCCTCGCTCATCTTCCACCTATTAGTGCCATCCATTGCATGAATCCTGACAGACCGTGACTGCACGATCTGGAGACTGCAGCGACCAATGAGTGCAATGCATTCCCCCTGCAGGAGAAGACAGCACACAATGTCAAGCCACCAGGTTTGAAAGTGCACAAGTTTGCCAGTTAACACAGCTGGAAGAGGAATCAATGGTAATCCCTTGACTCCAACTCTGGCCTAGCAGTTGGGCTGGAGATGTAGGAGTCATTGTGCCCTCACTGGGTTTATGAGAACATAGATCGTTTCTGATTCAACATTTCTATGTATTCTACAATCTGTCCTGTAGCTTTTAACAACAACTTGCTTTTATTATCTGCCTTTAACATAGCCAAACATTCCAAAACACTTCACCGAGGTCATCAAAAAATGGACACAGCCAAAGAAGCAAATATTACAAGAGATGACCAAAAGCTTGGTTACAGAGGTGGGCTTTAAAGGAGGAGAGGGTGGTGGAGATGTGGAGAGGTTTAGGGAATTCCAGAGCATGGGCTCCAGGCAGCCGAAGGCACAGCCCCCAATGGTGGGGCGAAGGGAGGGGGGCCAGATTCAGAGGAATGAAGAATTCAGGGGGCTTGTAGGGCTGGAGAAGGTTACAGAGATCCACAAAGTAAGATATGGAGTCTGATGTAGTCGAGTTGAGGCATAAGACTTGTCAACCCCTGGCTGAAGAGAACACAAATAATGATCTCAGGGGTCCTGCCATGAAGGTAAGGATGTTAACATAGCATCAGACACATTGGAGGTTCTGCGTGGCACGGTCTCTACCAAGGTTTCTACCAAGATGTGCAGCAGATGGCTAGGACAGCGATGGAGGCCACTCCTCAGGAGTGCACCAACATCCAAAAGGGGTTCAGCTTATTGCAGGGCAGCCTGGAGAAAGGGGCAGTTGTAGGAGCATCTACAAACCTTCTTCCGCTTAATAAGAGATCCTGGCAAGTCAATCAACTCAATATGGAGGCACTGAATGCAGGACTGCAGGTCCTGCGAGATCGTTTAGCGAGTAGACAGGCATCACTTTGGAGCAACTAGAGGATATTCGGGTGACTCTTTCTCAGAGCTTTAAGAATCTTTCAGATTCTGTTAAGTCTGTTCTCCCACTTGCATGTGTTAACGAGGCTAATGTCTGAGTCAGGCGGGCGCATTGGCCAACCAGAAAAAAAGGGCCCAGGTAAGTTGAAGGTTGACGGGAATGGGGCGTATGTTTCTGGAGGCGATTTTAACTGTGCATCCTCCCCTTTCCCACCAGGTGGAGTGGGGTAATAGCACCCCCAGAGAGCAGGGAGAGATTACAGAGGAATAATGTTACTGTTTTCTCAAGCTAGCGCTACATGAGAAGCATGATCAGAATTACATGGAGTGCCAATTCCAAATCCATCACCATTTAATATTAGCAGAACAATGGATTATGGCACTCTGCCCATCACCTACTGTTAACATAACTAACAATGACAACAGCAAAATAAATTGGATTCATCAGCATGCATTCATCATCTGTGAGAAGGTCACACATCCAATATTTTGCAGAGCTTTAGGTTTCCATAGTATTCAATTTAATTTGCTGTTTTTTATGCGTGTGCACATTTACAAAATGAAACAGAAGAGGGAGGGGAAGAACCCATGTGAAAGGAGTGTTGATTGATGCCACATTGAAATAAGCTACTTCAAATACCGACCTGAAGTGACAAGCATGCGGCCATTGTGCATCTGGATCAAAGGGGAATGCCGGTGTTGGACTGGGGTGGACAAAATTGAGAGGTCGCACAACACCAGGTTATAGTCCAACAGTTTTATTTGAAATCACAAGCTTTCAGAGCTATCGATCGCCCCTTCCTCAGGTGAAGTAGTAAAGAAATACAAATATTTCTTTACTACTTCACCTGAGGAAGGGGCGATCGATAGCTCTGAAAGCTTGTGATTTCAAATAAAACTGTTGGACTATAACCTGGTGTTGTGCGACCTCTCAAAGGGGAATGTCATGGGAGTTTGCCTCTTTCCCCTCAACAATACCCCAGCACTAACTGAAGAGGATAAGAACTAGAAATGTTTCTGTTTGTAAAGGGGATGCGCTCCACGGATACAGTCACCCTTATTTGGAGATTAACCTCTGCCATCGGCACTGTATTACTATGAAAACAGATACATCAGTTTGTGCTGGAAAGTGAACTCAACATCATCTAAGAGAAGAACCTTGAAGACACGCACTTGCGTTACTGTGGGACTGACTATAAAATCAACTTGGTCAGAACAGTCAAGCAAGGAAGGATTTAAGACAGATATGCTTCGGTATTGCTGTCATTTTTTCTTGAAAAAACAACGTCGAAGCTTATTTTCTTGTAAGAGTTTCTTGGTTCTAAGTAAAGCGTTTACAAATTATGTTCAGGCATCGTAAAAGATCCCGTGGCACGATACAAAAAGGAGCAGAAGAGTTGTCCTGATGTCCCAGCAAACACCTCCAAAAACACATCAACTGGCCATTCATTTCATTGTTGTTTGTGGGGCCTTGCGGTGTGTAGATTGGATGAAGTGTTCGCCTGTAAAACAACGGAATAAATTACAGAAACACCATGACTGGGGCCATTAAATAGAAACTCCAGGAGTGGAGCTAAAAAACATTAGAGGCGAGAGTGGAAAAAAGAGTCAAAGGGGAGCTAGAAAAAATGGCTGATCAATTGTTGAGAATTCGATCTTTCTGCATAAAAGCACATTTGATGTTATGTAAATGATATGTAAATAATTTTGATGTTGATAGGTCTTAATTTTTCCAATAAATTCCACTATTATTTTGCCTTTGGTGCAATGGGATACAATTGTCCTTGTGTGTCAGATATCTGTCTGTAAATTTGATCTAAATATCTGGCTCCCCACAACAGTGCTACTGTGTCCTGGTTGCTCCACAGTCTAAGGCTCTGTTCCGATCTTTGCATTTACCACCTCCTTTATTGCCACCATTGCCTTCCACCCACATCCCCCGCCTCCCCCCCACCCCCGGCCCATTCTAAATAAGAAAACAGAAGAAGGAGAAAGTAGACGTGGCTCCCGATGAACAGACAGCTGTTGGAGCAGTGAGGGGATTTTGACGGGTGGTAAATGTAGACTCAGTTTTTAGCCAAAAACCCTCCTCCCTGTCCCCCTGCCCTACCCTTCACACCCTACCAGGCAGACAAAGGGCAATTACAATGAAGATAGGAAGTGGTTTCACTCAGAGCTGCAGCTATAGGCAATTGGTTAGCCATGAGTGGTTATTCAGAAGAACACCTGGCACCTCAGTATTGGCTGACTCTTTTGACCTCTATTGATCTGCAGAGAGGATTTGAAAATGAGTACACGGACCCCAAAGATAGTCAATAGGACCGGGTGCAGACAGTCTGGCTGGGCTAAAAATTCGGGTATTTTACGCCATCCGTTACCGGCAAAATTTAATGAAAACACGGCGGCTTCCGCTCTTTCGCCAGCTGGTGTCGGTTCCCACGCCGTCCGCCATTTTCCAAGGGTCGGCAGCGTTGCCGGTAAAAGCGATGGTGATGGAAATTTAAATTAGGGAGAGAGTGACGTCAGTCGGCATGCAACGCCAACTTAATGTCACCTCGGTGAACTTGGACCTCAGTGCTGAATTCAGCGCTGAATTCTAAGCTCGCCATGAAAACTCAATGTTCAGCAGACTGACAGAGACGCTGTCAGCACCTCTTAAAGGGACACACACATCTTTCAGGTAAGTTTGCTTTTAAGCTTTTGGACTGGATTTTTTTGATTTTATTGAAATAGTGTCTTGCTGCAATAAAAGTTAAAAGTTTTTTAAGTGTGCAGGGAGTGCTGCTGGATGCTTGCAAGGCCTAGGATGGTTAAGAAAGGCCTCTGAGAAGACAGAAAATGCTGCAAATGCTCAGCAGGTCAGGCAACATCCGTCGAGAGAGAAACAGAGTTCACGTCTCAGGTCGAGATGCTGCCTGACCTGCTGAGTATTTCCAGCATTTTATGCTTTTATTTCAGATTTACAGCATCCGCTCGCAGAGGGAAGAGGAAGACATAGGAAAATAAGAAGCAGAAGAGGAAGATGCAGGAGAGGAAGAAACAGAAGAGGAGGAATCAGAATAGGAGGAAGCAGAAGAGGAGAAGGCAAAAGGAAGGATGCATCCCAGACAGCCCCTTTCTGGCCGGGATATCCGGGATGGAATCATCCGCCTGAGTTACCAGTGACCACAACCCCAATTCTCCTTTCAACATTTGTCCCATACCTTACCTTCCCTCTGTTACTGACCATCACAGCGTCCTCTTGGCCACAATGCTGAAATAAAAGCCACCACAAAGCAAATTTTCCAATCCAACCTTATACATCTATCCATCCAATATGACATCAAGAAATCAACCATCACCCTTATGCATTCCCTTAGTGACTGTCTCGTTTGTGCCTTTGCCGATCCTAGTGATGTCACACAGTGCTACCCCAGTGGCTGCAGCATGGCTGGTGGAAGGCTGCTGACTTTCAGTGTGGGGCACTGCAAATGGCCTTGCTGGTCGACCTTGAGGAGCTGGTGGCTGGGAGTGTGAAATCGAGTTGATGGTGTTTCTTCTCCTTCACTCTTGTTAGATTTGGATCACAGGTCACACACAGATTACCCAAAGGGTCTTAGGAGTTGTAAGGCATTTTGTTAGAGAGCTACAGTTCAAGCATAATCAGATACCACATGCGATTGAAATAGATACAGTCGACATACAACCCGTGACAGATGAGGGCGATCTACGGCCCTGCGATGGAACGGATGGATCTAAATGACCAGATGGACGGACGGACGTCGGATGGACAGTGGACGGGCGGACGTCGATGAATGGTGACGGATGTCTCTGTCTGCAGTAACGGTCACTTCTGTTGAGTGTCTCCTTGAGCTGTCTGAGGAGTTAGGCTGTCAGCCAGGGTGGATATCCACCTCAGAGGTCGAGCTTGATCAGATTGTTAAGCCGATGCTAGCATTTCATCCACTCGAGGAAGCCCTTCCTCTAACAGCCAGCTTCTCTCTTTCTGTTGCCTATTTTTATATCTTATTTTGGTGGGCTGGGATCACAGATGTCTATCATTTTTCATTCACCTCATGACTTTTATTACCAGGGCAAACGTACTTCCTGACCATCTTATTTCCTGGGCTGGAATCCAGTTATTTCTTATCTTTTGTGTTAAATGTTTTATTATGGTTAAGAATTTCCTGCTTATTCGACTGATTGGTTCCCCATCTCCCTTATCAGACTTGCTATGTCTGTTTGGGAGGCCTGCTTGTACTTGTGTTGACCTGAGGCCTCTCTCTGTTCTTATCTGAGGTGATTGGAATTCTTTCTGGAGGATAAGTCAGTGGGTTAGCAGATCCATTTCCTACGGAGTCATTAAACACCTTATAACTTGCAACTTTCTTCAGGATTGAATGTTTCTTACCCTCTCCTATCCCTCTTCTTGTCAACCACTCCCTCTTCTTGGGCAGGCTGCATTTCTTGGGTGTGTGAAATGAGACACAAGGGTGGAGTTGTGGTGAGGGGAGGGCAGGAAAGCAAGCGGTGCATGCCAGAAGGAGGATAACGTATGTGGATACCAGCATCTTGTATCCTTTCAGCCCTGCCACTCGCCAAGTGCTCAGCCATGCCCCTGCCAAGAATGGCCTGCACTGTCTCCTCCAAGGGGGTGAGGTGAGGCTAGGAATGGGAGATGTGCCTCGTGATTGGTACAGATTGTTGGTATGTGAGTGATTGGGGGGGGGGGCAGCATCATGCATTGAGCAGTGTGTGAGGCTAATGAAGCAGTTGGTAGGAGACGGCTTTTGAAGATCCATTCACTGATCTTGACCAGTGTCTGAGGTCATGAAACTTCTTTAGGCACTGGAGCCAGGTGGTGGGGGTGACACTGCTGGCAGTGATGGCCTTGGTGATTTTTTAAAATTAGTTTATGGGATGTGGGCGTCGCTGGTAAAGCCAGCATTTATTGCCCATCCCTAATTGCCCTTGAGAAGGTGGTGGTGAACCGCCTCCTTGAACTGCTGCAGTCCTTGTGGTGAAGGTACTCCCACAGTGCTGTTAGGTAGGAAGTTCCAGGATTTTGACCCAGGATCTGGTCCCACATCGTTCTTTCTGGAGGGCCTCCTGGCCCCTGTGGGTAGAGGACCGCTCTTGCAGTATTGACCCCCTGCACAAAGCTGGAGTGCTGCGTGCGAGACCCTGGGTGCCCCTTCCCTGGCTTGCTGAGCCATTTGTGTTAGTGCTGAAGCACTTTTCCCATTTTTGGAGGTGCAGAAGGGAATTCGGCTTTAAGAACTGAGGAATTCCATTTGGAAATTTTATTTTAAATGTTAATTTTTTTCTAAAGGCAGTTGAGCTGAAAGGGCTGAAAGTTGCATTTTTTTTAACTTCATTTTTATTTTTATCAGTTCAGAAGGCATTTCCCTTTTAATGTCCCACAATGCCTAGCGAAATCATAGCCTCGCTATCTGGACGCCACATTCGGGACTGATGTCGGGACAACGCCACCAGGAGGGCATTACACGCTCAATTTAGCGCCGGGCTAATCATCAGCGGCAATTTTTCACTCCTACCGGCGCTGCCATTTTGGGCGGCCATTAATCACGCGGCCACGGTGACACCGGCAACTTTCGTGTCGCAGTCGAATTTCTAGGCCCAGTTGTTCTTTTAAAAGTTGAGTAAGACAATTCGCTGGAGTGGGTCAGCGCTCACACGCTCTTTATTTTTGTATGCGTATCGAAGTTACCATTTGTACCAAGGGACTCTCATCAATCTCAGTCGTCACCTGGTGCTAACTCAGTCGGCCTGCGAGAGATTGAAGGAGTACACGTGCTTAAGGCACGGAGATCTGGTTCAGATCACGAGGGACTTTCTTTGTTGCACTCCTGGGTCCTGTTCCCGGTAGACGTAGGGCACTGAGGGGGTGAGATTCAAGTTCAGCAGGGACGCAAAACGAGCCGTAGAGGATTGCCCACCCTTTAAACGCCTCCCTCGATTTTCCTTTCCATTGACTTCAATGTCGCCACTGAACCCGAGGAGGCATCAATGACAGATCCAAGTTTGCAGCATCTCCTTTCTTCCCCCTCCACCTTGCAACCTTCCTCTGCCCTCTGTTCTCTCACTCCTCTTCCAAAGCCCTTTCCTCTCCCTCTTGCTGCCTTTCTACCCCATTTCTTTTCCCTTCCTCCCTGCTCTACTTTCCCTGCTCCCCACACCCCACCCCACTCTACCATGATCCTCTGGTACAGTTCCCCCACCCCCCACCTTGATTTCCAGTTGACCTAAACACCGCATCTGGTATTAATCCCCTGGGTGCACCATCGTGGCAGATCGACTAGGGAATGGACTCTGTGCTGAAGCGCTCCAGAATGCCCTGCCATTCATCACAGCACATTTCGGGGCTGTGTCTGTAAGAAATAGTGAGACAGCAGAGCAGGTACCACAGTCATCCACGGCATTTAGTGTTCAGCCTGTTGTGATATTACACCACACTACAGTATATTTACCGACATTCATTTTAGCAAATAGGTAAACAATGGGCTGCACCATCAGGATCCTTTTAAAAGGCAGTGCTCACATCCCTTTTAGACAGGAAGCCTCCGCAGGGAACAGGAACAGATCCTGCCTGTTCTGTCTTACACACTCCTTCATGTACCAGGTTTAAGATCACTGCAGCCTGTAAACTGAGTATTTGAGACAACACTTTCTTATGGATTGCACCTTTCCTGATTTTCATTCCATAGTTGTAGACAGCTGATTTTTCCAGCATAATTGGGACATTCCCGTGGATACGGGAGCTCCATCACTGACTAAGAGGAGTGAGTCCTGACTCCCCCTTTAACTCTCATTCCTGACCTTTGGTTGAGAGGGGGAGCTCAGCTGACATGGTACAAACCAGAAAGAAAAGGAAAGGACTTACATTTATATAGTCCATTTCATGAACTCAGGACGTCCCAAAGCACTTTACAGCCAATGAAGTACTTTTGAGGTGTAGTCACTGTTGTAAAGTAGGAATATAGTGGCTGGATTTCTCTCCAGGGCGATTTTTCTGCTGGTGATGTGTCGAGGCCAGACATCCGCCCGGCACCTCACAGCTATCAACACTGCCCCGTGATCAAGCTATCGAGTTAGCAACACACACAAAGAAATAAGGTCTGGTCAGTTTTTCCCAGAATTACAGAGCTGAATTTCTGTTCATTATTATAAATCCAAATTCTCCCACATTCTTCCAGATACGTTTCTCTCTGTTCCCTAGTGTGAACCTGATCATAATTTTTTTTCCCCCTTATGAGGAAAGGGTGAGCAGGTTGGGCCTATACTCATTGGAGTTTAGAAGAATGAGAGGGGATCTTATTGAAACATATAAGATTCTGAGGGGGCTTGACAGGGTAGATGCAGGGAGGATGTTTCCCCTCGTGGGGGAATCTAGAACTAGGGGGCATAGTTTCAGAATAAGGGATCGCTCATTTAAAATGGAGATGAGGAGGAATTTCTTCTCTCAGAGGGTCGTGAATCTTTGGAATTCTCTTCCCCAGAGAGCTGTGGAGGCTGGGTCATTGAATATATTCAAGGCGGAGATAGACAGATTTTTGAAAAACACGGGAGTCAAGGGTTATAGGGAGCGGGCAGGGAAGTGGAGTTGAGGCCAAGATCAGATCAGCCATGATCTCATTGAATGGTGGAGCAGGCTCGAGGGGCCGAATGGCCTACTCCTGCTCCTATTTCTTATGTTCTTATGGCGGTGCACCCTACCCACGCTGCTCTGCGTGGCAGAATACGCCCTATCTTTATTAGAGTGCTCAGGTGTGGCTGAGTCTTATTGGCCGACAGGGGAGAGGAAGGGGTGTGACCTGGTACAGAGCAGTACTTTTACTCTTGAACCTTTTAAATATCAGTGATTTTCAGCCTCCAGTTTTTACTCCAATGTTTGTTGCTTTCCTCTTCCATCCTCTAGGTCATAAGGCATCGGCCTCTCACTTGCCTTCCTCAACTTCCCAATCTTCACATGGTCGAATGTCACATGATCAAATATTGTTCAATCATTTGTCACATGATAAAATATAATGTGATCAGTGGTCACATGACCAAACCTCCAGGAATACACCGAGCCCGAGTTGGCATCCCTGTGTCGCCCACCGGGGTTTGGGGGAGGGAATTTCCAGGTGCGTTTGCAGGGGACAGGGTTCAGGTGGGAGGTCCGATTTTAGGCAGTACAGTGGAGGAAAATCCAACCTAAGGAGGGTGGTAGAAATAGTGGCGATCTTCACTTTAAACAAATTACACTGTGACTGATATTTAGCATTTTATTACAGTGTACTGTGTGATTTGTGGAGTGGACCTTTGCAGTGTTTGTGTGTGAATCGCAGTGCTGGATGATGTTCTGCAATGTAGCTGTCTTCAGCTTGTTAACGTGGAGTAACTGGGGATGGGGCCTGCACCACCTACATTAGAACAGTCAACAACCACAGGGAATTAGGAGCAGTGACAATCAATCATCAATAACAACAAAATAGATTGTCAGCCCCTGGCTAGAGGCAGCCAGTCAGGTGCGGCTGAGAGAACAAAATTGTGATGATTTTTAAATGATTGCTGTATGAACATATAGAAAATAAAAAGGTAGACAAAGGAAGGGTGGAGCCGATTAAGGGCCAAAAAGGAGATCTTCTTGTGGAGGCAGAGGGCATGGCTGAGGTAGTAAATGAGTACTTTGCCTCTGTCTTCACTAGAGAAGAGGATGCTTTCAGTGTCACTGTAAAGCAGGAGGTAGTAGCGATATCGGATAGGATAAAAATAGATAAAGAGGAGGTATTTAAATGTTGGCAGTATTGAAGGTAGAAAAGTCACCTGGTCCGGTTGGGATGCACCCTAGGTTACTGAGGGAAGCAAGGGTGGAAGTAGCAGCCACAATCTCTCAATCCTCCTTGGATATGTTGGTGGTGCCAGAGGACTGGAGGATTGCAAATGTTACACCCTGTTCAAAAAAGGGGAGAGGGATAAATCCTGCAACTACAGGCCAGTCAGCCTAACGTCAGTGGTGGGAAAACTTGTAGAGATAATAATCCAAAACAAAATTAATTGTCACTTGGCAGAACATGGGTTAATAAATGGCAGCTAGCACAGATTTGTTAAAGGCAAATCAAGTCTGGCAAACTTGATTGAGTTCTTCGATGAAATAACGGAGAGGGTGGATGCTGTGTATATGGACTTTCAAAAGGCATTTGATAAAGTACCACATATTAGACTTATAAGTAAGCAGGTAAAATGTGGTCGAGTTATCTCCAGATAGGTTATCTAAGCTGTGTGGCTTCATTTGAGTATTTGATAACTGAATGCTGATTAAACCTTGCCGATGACAGCTATAGTGAAAAGCTCTTTGGTTCCGTCATTCAAAATCTACATCTACTGAAAGTAGTTCTCCGGAATCAACGCTGGATCCCAGTTCACAATGAATCCTGTTGGAGATATTAGGGGTATTAGACTCCATTTCAACTACCCTGCAATAATTGCTTTTCTTCAAGTTGTGTTTCCTCCCACAAAGGTATGTGTCCTCTTTTTCCCAATTTCACTTCCTCACTGACCTTTCACCAGGATATTCATTGTCCTCCCCTTGCCGGCCACTAGAAGGCTTATAACCAATGGTCCCTTCCCACCCTCCCATTTGGGAGAAGCCCAGTCTTCGCTCAGTGTCTCTATGAAGCAGCACGGAGAAAATCCGAAGCTCAGTCGGGAATGGAAGCTGCATCCACGTGGTGTGTTGCTGTTGAGACTTGCAATGTCACTTGGGCCACCAATGTTCACACAATGGTTGAACTCTGAGATTTCTCCACTGCGATCAAATTACTTTGTGCTGTCAGTAGGGGCAATGGTCACAGACAGAGGAAGTCACTCTCTCTTTCTCTCTCTCGCTATCTCTCTCCCTCTCTCTCTTTCTTGCTCTCTTTTCCTCCCAACTTGAGTTTGCTGATGTACCTGGAACCATTACAATTGTGGATTTGGAGTAAGATTAGAAATAGAAAGAAACATGTTAATGAAACAATGCCTTCATTCGTTTTCCAATACAGATTGTCTCTGCTTTTCTTGGACTCTCTCTTGGCGAGCACAGGATTGTTAAATACTATTAGGTGGGTTTGATTGATCAAAGAACTAAAGCTGCTTTTATACTGGTGCCATGTTAATTTGGAATACTGAAGATGGGCTTCCACGAAGGAGTCTGATCAGCACCGTACTCCATGTGTTGGAACCCCTGAACACTCCAGCACAGAGCAGCTAGTTGATGTCTGTGCTGAGCCCATGATCTCACCCAGGAGGGCAACAGAGTTCAAATCAGGGAGGAAGATAATAGCAGAGGAAGGGTCTCCCTTGGCCCAAGGCTGCTCTCCAGCCCCTCCAGGCTGCCCGTCCGTGTGGGGACAAGTTTTTGCCTGCACAATGAGCCAAGGATGGTACAGTTTAATGAGCAGTGAAATAAGGGCCTGCATTTTGATGAAGCTTATCGCAGCAGCTGGCATGTTGCTTAGCAGCTGCATCTTGTACATTCCCTTGTGAGAGCATCCTTTATAGATCTCTCCCCAGCCCCTTTCTGCTGATATATTGAGATTCCAAGAGGGCAATTTGAGCTTGCCGAAATTGGCGTTAGTGGCCTTAAAAATGGAGTCGGTGGACTTACCGCCCGGTTGACCCTGACACTCTGTTCGCTGTCACCGTTACAGGGGTGGTAGGCCGAATAGCCTGCCTGTTTCAGGCGGGGGGCCCATTTTAATATGCAAATCGGGACAGAAGGGCTCAAACCGTCCAACCAGCCCCATTGGCGATCGAGCCAAAGAGGCCCTGGAAAGACATGTTTTAAATCATTTTGTGGGGCAAGGAAGAGCAGAGTGCTCCTCTGGGCCCCACAGAAATAATCTGGGCTGCTGCCACCCCGAGCTCCCCCATTCTCCTTGACTGTGACCCCCCACCCCCAGCCCCTCTGAATTTACCTTGCTCTTGGTCAAGCGGCCTCTAGGCTGCCCGATATTGTGCTGGATCTGAATGTGATGAGCAGCACGGGCTTCCCGATTAGTGCCCGGGCCTCAAGGTGGCTCCGGCCTCTTCGCTGCTGGAACAGGCGGGCTTCCGGTGCGTTTCGCCGGTTGCTGCCCCCAAAATTTAAAATTGATCCCCCGAAACTTTAGAACCAGACCAACACAATAGAAATATGTTGAGATTGTGTCCCAATGAAATGTCTATGTAATTCCTTCCCTCAAATTCTGCCCCTGTTGGAAAAAATAAATCGTCATAATTTTGACTCATGATTGGCAATCAATCTAGCAGATCAGAAATACCGGTAACGTTCCCCTTCACAGCGATCAGCTTAGTGATGGCAAGGGGAGGCTCTTTAAAGGAGTACCTGGACAGATCAGTGGGATGTCAGTCTGGAGCAAAGGTCAGATTAGGGAAGTTAGGGAAAATACCTTTTCCCCCAGTGTTGCCGAGGTTGTTTTACTATATTTGTATACAAAATAACAACTGCACAAACATCGACATTTTAAGCAAATCAGGCAAAGAAAAATCATCTAACGCCTGAGGAAATGCATTCCAAGTTAACCAGACCGAATCTTCAGCCTCTGCTGCCTGATCTAGTTTGTTTCCTTGGCAACCAGATGTACAGTTTCTCGAACCCTTTTTAAATGGCGCAGATTAAGATTTGATTTATTTGAGGCTGTCATGCTGCATTTATGATCCACTGTAAACAAGCGCAGGGGCAGTGGGAGCCGTGGGCGGTGGGCGGCATGACCTCTGACCTCACAGGGCAGCCTTTCATTCAGTTCAAACCAGTGGGATGAAAGTCTCTTCCCTCTGACAGCTGCAAGCTGCCAGTTTCATGTGTATGTTTGGGGCCATCTCGACTCAGTTTCTAATGGATACAAGTTCACAGCACAAACATAATAATCGTGTGGCACAAAATCAGCAATGATTCGATTTAAAGAGGCCATAGGATGATTGATGTGAAGATCTGAAGTGTTACACTGGTGCAGTAGAGAGAGACCTTTTGAAGTTGGAGTTAAGACACCTCAGTGGGTTAATGTAAAGGAACTTTATCACACACCTTAACCCGTGCTGTACCTGCCCTGGGAGTGTTTGACGGGACAGTGTAGAGGGAGCTTTACTCTGTATCTAACCCGTGCTGTACCTGCCCTGGGAGTGTTTGATGGGACAGTGTAGAGGGAGCTTTACTCTGTATCTAACCCGTGCTGTACCTGCACTGGGAGTGTTTGATGGGACAGTGTAGAGGGAGCTTTACTCTGTATGTAACCCGTGCTGTACCTGCCCTGGGAGTGTTTGATGGGATAGTGCAGAGGGAGCTTTACTCTGTATCTAACCCGTGCTATACCTGACCCAGGAGTGTTTGATGGGATAGTGTAGAGGGAGCTTTACTCTGTATGTAACCCGTGCTGTACCTGCCCTGGGAGTGTTTGATGTGACAGTGTAGAGGGAGCTTTACTCTGTATGTAACCCGTGCTGTACCTGCCCTGGGAGTGTTTGATGAGACAGTGCAGAAGGAGTTTCACCAACAATGGCATCCCTTATGTTAATCAGCATAGAGTTCACCAAACAATAAGTGACAAGTGATGCAGAATATTCTGATCTTATTGCATGTGAAAGTGAAGAACCAATCTCCCAACTGGTGCACATTCACTGTGAAGTCAGAGAATCACTTCTGCCCTGTAACTGTAATGATACAGTATGAGAATTTATAGGAATTTCACCACTTCAGTTCGTAGGATTATTTTCCACTATAAGCCCACTGACTTCCACAGCTACCTGGACTACACTTCCTCCCACCCCACTTCCTGTAAGGATTCTATTCCATTCTCCCAGTTCCTCCATCTCTGTTGCACCTGTTCTGACGATGCCACCTTCCATACTAGTGCTTCCGATATGTCTTCCTTTTTCCTCAACCGAGGATTCCCCTCTACTGTGGTTGACATGGCCCTCGACCGTGTCCGTTCCATTTCCCGCTCTTCTGCTCTCACCTCTTCCCCTCCCTCCCAGAACCACGACAGGGTTCCCCTTGTCCTCACCTTTCACCCCACCAGCCTCCACATTCAAAGGATCATTCTCCGCCATTTCCGCCACCTCCAGCGCGATCCCACCACCAAACACCTCTTCCCCTCCCCTCACCTTTCAGCATTCCAAAGGGACCGCTCCTCCGTGACACCCTGGTCCACTCCTCAATCACCCCCAACACCCCAAACACTCCTTCCAGGTGAAACAGCGATTTACTTGTACTTCTTGCAATTTAATATATTGTATTCGCTGCTCACGATGCGGTCTCCTCTACACTGTGGAGACCAAACGTAGATTGGTTGACCGCTTTGTGGAACACCTCCATTCAGTCCATAAGCGTGACCCCAAGCTTCCTGTCAGTTTAATTATCTGCTCCCCTCTCACTCTGTCCTCGGCCTCTTACACTGTTCCAATGAAGCTCAACATAAGCTCGGGGAACAGCACCTCATCTTTCAATGAGGCACTTTACAACCTTCTAGACTCAACATTGAGTTCAACAATTTCAGACCATAACCTCTGCCCCTATTTTTTCAGATGGCAGCTGTTGATGATTCTGCTATTCCCATTTACATCTCTTCTAGACCCATCTTTTGTTTCTTCACTTGTCCCATTACCATCTCCTTTTGCTTTGTACAATCATACCTTTTGTCATTTAATCACTCCTGCCTTCCACCCTATCATAGACCTTCCCTTTTATTCTTTCCTCCCCCCACCTTTCCCTGCCCCTTCACTTGCTTAATATCTGCTACATTTCGAACTTTTTCCAGTTCTGACAAAAGGTCATTGACCTGAAACGTTAACTCTGTTTCTCTCCACAGATGCTGCCTGACCTGCTGAGTATTTCCAGCATTTTCTGTTTTCATTAGTAGGAACATTACCTTAGTTTGAGGATATAATTTGGAAAAGTTCCTTTAATGATCAGAATCTGACAATGTTGTAATGAATGAAAAGTGAGAAGTCGCACAACACCAGGTTATAGTCCAACAGCTTTATTTGAAATTACAAGCTTTCGGAGCGCTGCTCCTTCGTCAGGTGATCAGAAGGAGCAGCGCTCCAAAAGCTTGTGATTTCAAATAAAACTGTTGGACTATAACCTGGTGTTGTGCGACTTCTCACATTTGTCCACCCCAGTCCAACACCGGCATCTCCACATAATGAAACAACTGGTTGGTCCCGAGTGCACAAGCTAGGAAGCTGAAAATTACTTTGCCGACTGTTTTAATTATGTAAGTGTAAGTTCTTTCTTTATAAAAGAAATGGCAACGAGGTAAAACCTCTGTGAAAACAGCTTCACATGATAGTATTTGTACCTCAGTGTCACAGTCTCACTCCTAGGGTTAGCTCCATGACACTGCTTCTTGAAACTCAATGGTGCAATTTGAAGCTACTTTTCCATTGGCTTCTTTATCTCATTTCTGCAGAGTTCCATTTGGTTATACGTTCCCTTATCACCGTCAAGGACATGTCCTGTGGGGGGAAACCAGCTGTGGTAATTTAAATGGAATCACGATCACAGGAATTTAGGGATGTTGGATTACTGAGTTCATGAGATAATCATGGATGAGGTGTGAAATTTGCAGTTTTCTCACAGGCAAATTCTGCTTATCCTGCTCAGTGAGTGAGGTGGAACTTGTGAGTTTGGCAAAACGAATGGATTTTCTACTGTAAAAATTATCAGAATTTAAGCAAAATATTATCACTTAAAGAGCAAAGTCCTTGAAAACAGCAGCGAGGGACGGCTAATCTGACAGTCGTTAGCACCACACTCTGCAGCTCCTAGGTGAAGATTTCTCACTTATTTTGATAATTCCACGTGCATCATCTCCCAGCAGGGACTTCACCTCATTATTTAATCCCGAGGGAGATCCGCAATATTCCCTGATTGGCGATATTCCCTGATAAGCAAAGTCTGCTGAGCAAAACAGCAGAACATGGATTCATCTTCATGATTTAACCCTGATTGGTTGCTTTCCACAGATGGCCTTTCTTTGTCCCCGAGCAACACAGGATCCTGTGTTCAATGTATTATTTCTCCCTGTATTTACCCCGATAGCTTCAGTCACCTCCCATATCAGATGCTTTCCCAATTCTTTTTGAAGATGTTAATTGACACATTAAAATAATCACTTTTGCTGCGTGCAAGTTGCAGTAATGTCAACTCTCTCGATTTAGTCGCGAGACATGCGATTTTTAATAAAAAATTCGGCCCAACTCGCGATCTCGCGATTTACCTCAAAAAACTCATGATTTTTTTTTATCTCTGTATTAAACTTGGTCATAATTGGTTGCTGGGGACATGTGGGTTTGGCAGGAGTTCTCAACCGGGCAGTTCGCAGTGCCCTAGGGGTCCGCAAGAAGATTTCAGGTGGTCCGCGAGCTGGTTCATCCAATACTGCTCTGTCGCCCACGATTGCCATTGGTTTCTCTCCCCTGCTCCCATTGCAATCGTCCAGATACTGTGCATGCGCACTGTTGGACACACACGACACCATTGCAGTGTGGTCCATTGGACGAGTTGAACGGTTGAGCTTCTTCTGGGATCATTTATTTCGATAAGTAAAGCTTTTTTTTAAGGCTTCCTTCCACATTGGACAAAGCCTACTGCTTATAAAATAGAAGGACTCTGACTCAGCCGGACTTTTTTTTTATTCCTTCCTGGGATGTGGGCGTCGCTGGCAAGGCCAGCATTTATTGCCCATCCCTAATTGCCCTTGAGAAGGTGACGGTGAGCTGCCTTCTTGAACCGCTGCAGTCCGTGTGGTGAGGTACTCCCACAGTGCTGTTAGGTAAGGTGTTCCAGGATTTTGACCCAGCGACGATGAAGGATTGGTGATATACTTCTAAGCCAGGATGGTGTGTGACTTGAAGGGGAAATTGGAGATGATGCTGTTCCCATGTGTCTGCTGCCCTTGTCCTTCTAGGTGGTAGAGGTCGTGGATTTGGGAGGTGCTGCCAAAGAAGCTTTGGTGATATGCTGCAGTGCATCTTGTAGATGGTACTCACTGCAGCCACGGTACGCCAGTGGTGGAGGGAGTGCATGTTTAAGGTGGTGGATGGGGTGCCAATTAAGCGGGCTGCTTTGTCCTGGATGGTGTCAAGCTTCTTGAGTGTTGTTGGAGCTGCACACATTCAGGAAAGTGGAGAGTATTCCATCACATTCCTGACTTGTGCCTTGTAGATGGTGGAAAGGCTTTGGGGAGTCAGGAGGTGAGACACTCGCCGCAGAATACTGAGCCTCTGACCCGTTCTTGTTGCCACAGTATTTATGTGGCTGGTCCAGTTAAGTTTCTGGTTAATGGTGACCCCCAGGATGTTGATGGTGGGGGATTCGGTGATGGTAATACCGTTGAATGTCAAGGGGAGGTGGTTAGACTCTGGCTTGTTGGAGATAGTCATTGGCTGGCACTTGTGTGGCGTGAATATTATTTGCCACTTATCAGCCCAAGTCTGAATGTCGTTCAGGTCTTGTTGCATGCAGGCATGGATTGCTTCAATTTCTGAGGAGTTGCGAATGGCACTGAACACTGTGCAATCATCAGCGAACATCCCCACTTCTGACCTTATGATGGAGGGAAGGTCATTGATGAAGCAGCTGAAAATGATTGGGCCTAGGACACTGCCCTGAGAAACTCCTGCAGCGATGTCCTTGGGCTGAGATGATTGACCTCCAACAACCACAACCATCTTCCTTTGTGCTAGGTATGACTCCAGCCAGTGGAGAGTTTTCCCTCTGATTCCCATTGACTTCAGTTTTACTAGGGCTCCTTCATGCCAGACTCGGTCAAATGCTGCCTTGATGTCAAGGGCAGTCACTCTCACCTTACCTCTGGAATTCAGCTGCTTTGTCCATGTTTGGACCAAGGCTGTAATGAGGTTGGGAGCCGAGTGGTCTTGGCGGAATCCAAACTGGGCATCAGTGAACAGGTTATTGGTGAGTAAGTGTCGCTTGGTAGCACTGTCAATGACACCTTCCATCACTTTGCTGATGATTGAGAGTAGACTGATGGGGTGGTAATTGGCCGGGTTGGATTTGTCCTGCTTTTTGTGGACAGGACATACCTGGGCAGTTTTCCACATTGTCGGATAGATGCCAGTGTTGTAACTGTACTGGAACAGCTTGGCTAGAGGCGCGGCTAGTTCTGGAGCGCAAGTCTTCAGCACAATAGCCGGGATGTTGTCAGGGCCCACAGCCTTTGCTGTAGCCAGTGCGCTCAGCCATTTCTTGATATCACATGGAGTGAATCGAATTGGCTGAAGACTGTCTTCTGTGATGGTGGGGACCTCAGGAGGAGGTCGATATGGATCATGCACTCGGCACTTCTGGCTGAAGATGGTTGCAAACGCTTCAGCCTTCTATATTGCGCTCGCATGCTGGGCTCCGCCACCATTGAGGATGGGGATATTCATGGAGCCTCCTCCTCCCGTTAGTTGTTTAAATGTCCACCACCATTCATGACTGGATGTGGCAGGACTGCAGCGCTTTGATCTGATCTGTTGATTGTGGGATCACTTAGCTCTGTCTATAGCATGCTGCTTCCGCTGTTTAGCATGCATGTAGTCCTGTGTTCTAGCTTTACCAGGTTGGCACCTCATTTTTAGGTACGTCTGGTGCTGCTCCTGGCATGCTCTTCTGCACTCCTCATTGAACCAGGGTTGGTCCCGTGGCTTGATGGTAATGGTAGAGCGAGGGATATGCCGGGCCATGAGGTTACAGATTGTGGTGGAATACAATTCTGCTGCTGCTGATGGCCAGTTTTGAGCTGCTAGATCTGTTCTGATCTATCCCATTTAGCACAGTGGTAATGCCACAGAACACGATGTAGTGTGTCCTCAGTGTGAAGACAGGACTTCGTCTCCACAAGGACTGTGTGGTGGTCACTGCTACCAATGCTGTCATGGACATATGCATCTGTGACAGGTAGATTGGTGAGGACGAGGTCAAGTAGATTTTTCCCTCGTGTTGGTTCTCTCACCACCTGTCGCAGGCCCAGATTGTCAGTTATGTCCTTCAGGACTCGGCCAGTTCAGTCAGTAGTGGTGCTACCGAGCCACTCTTGGTGATGGACATTGAAGTCCCCCACCCAGAGTACATGCTGTGCCCTTGCTACCCTCAGTGCTTCTTCCAAGTGGTGTTCAACATGGAGGAATACTGATTTATCAGCTGAGGGAGGACGGTAGGTGGTAATCAGCAGGAGGTTTTCTTGCCCATGCTTGACCTGAAGCCATGAAACTTCATGGGGTCTGGAGTCAATGTTGAGGACTCCCAGGGCCACTCCTTCCCGACTGTATACCACTGTGCCACCACCCCTGGTGGGTCTGTCCTGCCAGTGGGTCAGGACATACCCAAGGATGGTGACGGAGGAGTTTGGGACATTGGCTGAAAGGTATGAGTCTGTGAGTATGACTATGTCAGGCTGTTGCTTGACTAGTCTGTGGGACAGCTCTCCTAATTTCGACACAAGTCCCCAGATGTTAATGAGGAGGACTTTGCTGGGTCAACTAGGCTGGGTGCGCCATTGTCGTGTCCGTAGCCGGTGCCGAGGTCAATGCTGGGTGGTCTGTCCGGTTTTATTCTTATTATTGTTTTTCGTAGCAGTTTGTTACAACTGAATGGCTTGCTAGGCCATTTCAGAGGGCAGTTAAGAGTCAACCACATTGCTGTGGGTCTGGAGTCTTATATAGGCCAGATTCTGAGGTATAGAATCTTCAGGCGAGACAGAGGGGTTGTAAAAGAGGAGGGGGTGTCGCAATATTAATCAAGGAGTCAATTACTGCTGTAAGGAAGGATGATATCTTAGCAGGTTCCTCTAATGAGGCCATATGGGTAGAACATAAAAACAAAAAGGGGGCAAGCACTTTGCTGGGAGTGTACTATAGGCCCGCAAACAGTCAGGGGGAGATAGAGGAACAGATATGTAGGCAAATCTCAGAGAAGTGTAGAAATAATAGGGTAATAATAGTAGGGGATTTCAACTTCCCCAATATTAACTGGATAGTCAGAGTGTGAAAGGCTTAGAGGGTGCGGAATTCTTAAAGTGCATCCAGGAGAGCTTTTTGAGCCAGCATGTAGAAAGTCCAACAAGAGAGGGGGCGGTACTGGACCTAATTCTAGGGAATGTAGCCGGCCAAGTGGTAGGAGAGCAGTTTGGTGACAGTGACCATAATTCGGTGAGATTTAAGGTAGTCATGGAAAAGGACAAAGATGGACCGGAAATAAAGTTTCTAAATTGGGGGAAGGCCGATTTTAATACAATAAGGCAGGATCTGGCCAAAATGGACTGGGATCAGCTACTTGCAGGAAAATCCACATCAGAGCAATGGGAGTCTTTCAGAAAGGAAATAGAGAGAGTACAACACCAACATGTTCCCGTAAAGGTCAAGGGTAGGACCAACAAGCCCAGGGAACCCTGGATGTCAAGGGATATACAAGAATGGATAAGGAAAAAAAGGGAGGCTTTTGGCAGATACAAAGGACTAAAAACAATGGAAGCCCTAGAGGAGTATAGAAAGTGCAGGGGGGTACTTAAAAAAGAAATTAGGAGAGCGAAGAGGGGGCATGAAAAAACACTGGCGGGCAAAATAAAGGAAAATCCCAAGGTGTTTTATAAGTATATTAAGGGCAAGAGGATAACCAGGGAAAGAGTAGGGCCCATTCGGGACCAAAGTGGCAATCTGTGTGTAGAGCCGGAAGATGTAGGTGAGGTTTTAAATGAATATTTTGCATCTGTGTTCACTATGGAGAAGGGTGATGTAGGCATAGAAATCAGGCAGGGGGATTGTGATATACTTGAACAAATTAGTCTTGAGAGGGAGGAGGTACTAGCGGTTTTAGCGGGCTTAAAAGTGGATAAATCCCCAGGCCCTGACGGGATGTACCCCAGGCTGCTGTGTGAGGCAAGGGAGGAGATTGCAGGGGCTCTGACACAAATTTTCAGAACCTCTCTGGCCACAGGGGAGGTGCCGGAGGACTGGAGAACAGCTAACGTAGTACCATTGTTCAAGAAGGGTAGTAGGGATAAACCAGGGAATTACAGGCCAGTGAGCCTAACATCAGTGGTAGGGAAATTATTGGAAAAAATTCTGAGGGACAGAATTAGTCTCCACTTGGAGAGGCAGGGATTAATCAGGGATAGTCAGCATGGCTTTGTCAGGGGAAGATCATGTCTGACCAATTTGATTGAATTTTTCGAGTGGGTGACTTGGTGTGTGGATGAGGGTAGTGCAGTTGATGTAGTCTACATGGACTTCAGTAAGGCTTTTGACAAAGTCCCACATGGGAGACTGGTCAAGAAGGTAAGAGCCCATGGGATCCATGGCAATTTGGCACATTGGATCCAAAATTGGCTTAGTGGCAGGAGGCAGAGGGTGATGGTCGAAGGTTGATTTTGTGAGTGGAAGCCTGTGTCCAGTGGTGTACCGCAAGGATCGGTGCTGGGTTCTTTGCTGTTTGTAGTGTACATTAATGATTCAGATATGAATGTAGGAGGTATGATCAGTAAGTTTGCAGATGACACGAAAATTGGTGGAGTGGTAAATAGCGAGTAGGGAAGCCTCAGGCTACAGGACGATATAGACGGGTTGGTCAGATGGGCAGAACAGTGGCAAATGGAATTTAATCCTGAAAAGTGTACGGTGATGCATTTTGGGAGGACTAACAAGGCAAGGGAATACACAATGAATGGTAGGACCCTAGGAAGGACAGAGGATCAGAGAGACCTTGGTGTGCATGTACATAGATCCCCGAAGGCAGCAGGACAGGTAGATAAGGTGGTTAAAAAGGCATATGGGATACTTGCCTTCATTAGCCAAGGCATCGAATATAAGAGCAGGGAGGTTATGATGGAGCTGTACGAAACGCTAGTTAGGCCACAGCTGGAATACTGTGTGCAGTTCTGGTCGCCACACTACAGGAAGGATGTGATTGCATTGGAGAGGGTGCAGAGGAGATTCACCAGGATGTTACCTGGGCTGGAGCGCTTCAGCTATGAAGAGAGACTGGACAGGCTGGGGTTGTTTTCCTCAGAGCAGAGAAGGCTGAGGGGGGACCTGATTGAGGTGTACAAAATTATGAGGGGCATAGATAGAATAGATAGAAAGGAACTTTTCCCCTTAATAGAGGGGTCAATAACCAGGGGGCATAGATTCAAAATAAGGGGCAGGAGGTTTAGAGGGGATTTGAGGAAAAACTTTGTCACCCAGAGAGTGGTTAGAATCTGGAACTCACTGCCTGAAAGGGTGGTAGAGGCAGGAACCCTCACAACATTCAAGAAGCATTTAGATGAGCACTTGAAACACCATAGCATACAAGACTACAGACCAAGTGCTGGAAAATGGGATTAGAATAGACAGGGCTTGATGGCTGGCGTGGACACGATGGGACGAAGGGCCTCTTTCTGTGCTGTATAACTCTATGACCAGAAAAGGATGGCAGATATCCAAAGGACATCAGTGAACCAGATGGGTTTTTACGACAATCCGATAGTTTCATGGTCACCATTACTGATACTAGATTTTTATTCCAGATTTATTTAATTTACTGAATTTAAATTCCCCAGCTGCCGTGGTGGGATATCAACTCACATCTCCAGAGCAATAGTCCAGTAACATAAACACTATGGTACGGTTCCTGGGAGTTAAAGACCAAGTTAAGGGCCGTGGGAAAATAAATTATTAAGTCCAGCATGCGTTGCGTGGGCGGAGGTATCAGCCAGCGGCCTTCCTTTAAATTCAACCCTTCTTGTTTCTCCTCGTGCAGACTCCTGGAGCTGCCCACGGCCCTGGCTGTGTCGGGGGGTTAGAGTCCGGCTAGGTCGGCTGTGTCTGGGGGGTTAGAGTCCGGCTAGGTCGGCTGTGTCGGGTTAGAGTCCGGCTAGGTCGGCTGTGTCGGGGGGTTAGAGTCCGGCTAGGTCAGCTGTGTCTGGTTAGAGTCCGGCTAGGTCGGCTGTGTCGGGGAGTTAGAGTCCGGCTAGGTCGGCTGAATCTGGTTAGAGTCCGGCTAGGTCGGCTGTGTCGGGGGGTTAGAGTCCGGCTAGGTCGGCTGTGTCTGGTTAGAGTCCGGCTAGGTCGGCTGTGTCGGGGGGTTAGAGTCCGGCTAGGTCAGCTGTGTCTGGTTAGAGTCCGGCTAGGTCGGCTGTGTCGGGGAGTTAGAGTCCGGCTAGGTCGGCTGTGTCTGGTTAGAGTCTGGCTAGGTCGGCTGTGTCGGGGGGTTAGAGACCGGCTAGGTCGGCTCTGTCTGGTTAGAGTCCGGCTAGGTCGGCTGTGTCGGGGGGTTAGAGTCCGGCTAGGTCGGCTGTGTCGGGGGGTTAGAGTCCGGCTAGGTCGGCTGTGTCTGGTTAGATTCCGGCTAGGTCGGCTGTGTCGGGGGGTTAGAGTCCGGCTAGGTCGGCTGTGTCTGGTTAGAGTCCGGCTAGGTCGGCTGTGTCTGGTTAGAGTCCGGCTAGGTCGGCTGTGTCGGGGGGTTAGTATCCGGCTAGGTCGGCTGTGTCAGGTTAGAGTCCGGCTAGGTCGGCTGTGTCTGGGGGTTAGAGACCAGCTAGGTCGGCTCTGTCTGGTTAGAGTCCGGCTAGGTCGGCTGTGTCGGGGGGTTAGAGTCCGGCTAGGTCGGCTGTGTCTGGTTAGAGTCCGGCTAGGTCGGCTGTGTCTGGTTAGAGTCCGGCTAGGTTGGCTGTGTCTGGGGGTTAGAGTCTGGCTAGGTCGGCTGTGTCGGGGGGTTAGAGTCCGGCTAGGTCGGCTGTGTCTGGGGGTTAGACTCTGGCTAGGTCGGCTGTGTCGGGGGGGTTAGAGTCCGGCTAGGTCGGCTGTGTCGGGGGGTTAGAGTCCGGCTAGGTCGGCTGTGTCTGGTTAGTATCCGGCTAGGTCGGCTGTGTCTGGGGGTTAGAGTCCGGCTAGGTCGGCTGTGTCTGGTTAGAGTCCGGCTAGGTCGGCTGTGTCGGGGGGTTAGAGTCCGGCTAGGTCGGCTGTGTCTGGTTAGAGTCCGGCTAGGTCGGCTGTGTCAGGTTAGAGTCCGGCTAGGTCGGCTGTGTCTGGGGGTTAGAGTCTGGCTAGGTCGGCTGTGTCTGGGGGTTAGAGTCTGGCTAGGTCGGCTGTGTCTGGTTAGAGTCCGGCTAGGTCGGCTGTGTCTGGTTAGAGTCCGGCTAGGTCGGCTGTGTCTGGGGGTTAGAGTCTGGCTAGGTCGGCTGTGTCTGGGGGTTAGAGTCTGGCTAGGTCGGCTGTGTCTGGTTAGAGTCCGGCTAGGTCGGCTGTGTCTGGGGGTTAGAGTCCGGCTAGGTCGGCTGTGTCTAGTTAGAGTCCGGCTAGGTCGGCTGTGTCTGGGGGTTAGAGTCCGGCTAGGTCGGCTGTGTCTGGTTAGAGTCCGGCTAGGTCGGCTGCGTCGGGGGGTTAGAGTCCGGCTAGGTCGGCTGTGTCGGGGGGTTAGAGTCCGGCTAGGTCGGCTGTGTCTGGTTAGAGTCCGGCTAGGTCGGCTGTGTCGGGGTGTTAGAGTCCGTCTAGGTCGGCTGTGTCTGGTTAGAGTCCGGCTAGGTCGGCTGTGTCTGGTTAGAGTCCGGCTAGGTCGGCTGTGTCTGGTTAGAGTCCGGCTAGGTCGGCTGTGTCGGGGGGGTTAGTGTCCGGCTAGGTCGGCTGTGTTTGGTTAGAGTCCGGCTAGGTCGGCTGTGTCGGGGGGTTAGAGTCCGGCTAGGTCGGCTGTGTCTGGTTAGAGTCCGGCTAGGTCGGCTGTGTCGGGGGGTTAGAGTCCGGCTAGGTCGGCTGTGTCGGGGGGTTAGAGTCCGGCTAGGTCGGCTGTGTCTGGTTAGAGTCCGGCTAGGTCGGCTGTGTCGGGGGGTTAGAGTCCGGCTAGGTCGGCTGTGTCTGGTTAGAGTCCGGCTAGGTCGGCTGTGTCGGGGGGTTAGAGTCCGGCTAGGTCGGCTGTGTCGGGGGGCTAGAGTCCGGCTTGGTCGGCTGTGTCTGGTTAGAGTCCGGCTAGGTCGGCTGTGTCGGGGGGTTAGAGTCCGGCTAGGTCGGCTGTGTCTGGTTAGAGTCCGGCTAGGTCGGCTGTGTCGGGGGGTTAGAGTACGGCTAGGTCGGCTGTGTCGGGGGGTTAGAGTCCGGCTAGGTCGGCTGTGTCTGGTTAGAGTCCGGCTAGGTCGGCTGTGTCTGGTTAGAGTCCGGCTAGGTCGGCTGTGTCGGGGGGTTAGAGTCCGGTTAGGTCGGCTGTGTCGGGGGGTTAGATTCCGGCTAGTTCGGCTGTGTCTGGTTAGAGTCCGGCTAGGTCGGCTGTGTCTGGTTAGAGTCCGGCTAGGTCGGCTGTGTCGGGGGGTTAGAGTCCAGCTAGGTCGGCTGTGTCTGGTTAGAGTCCGGCTAGGTCGGCTGTGTCGGGGGGTTAGTATCCGGCTAGGTCGGCTGTGTCAGGTTAGTGTCTGGCTAGGTCGGCTGTGTCTGGGGGTTAGAGACCGGCTAGGTCGGCTCTGTCTGGTTAGAGTCCGGCTAGGTCGGCTGTGTCGGGGGGTTAGTATCCGGCTAGGTCGGCTGTGTCAGGTTAGTGTCTGGCTAGGTCGGCTGTGTCTGGGGGTTAGAGACCGGCTAGGTCGGCTCTGTCTGGTTAGAGTCCGGCTAGGTCGGCTGTGTCGGGGGTTTAGAGTCCGGCTAGGTCGGCTGTGTCTGGTTAGAGTCCGGCTAGGTCGGCTGTGTCTGGTTAGAGTCCGGCTAGGTCGGCTGTGTCTGGGGGTTAGAGCCTGGCTAGGTCGGCTGTGTCGGGGGGTTAGAGTCCGGCTAGGTCGGCTGTGTCTGGTTAGAGTCCGGCTAGGTCGGCTGTGTCTGGGGGTTAGACTCTGGCTAGGTCGGCTGTGTCGGGGGGTTAGAGTCCGGCTAGGTCGGCTGTGTCGGGGGGTTAGAGTCCGGCTAGGTCGGCTGTGTCTGGTTAGTATCCGGCTAGGTCGGCTGTGTCTGGGGGTTAGAGTCCGGCTAGGTCGGCTGTGTCTGGTTAATGTCCGGCTAGGTCGGCTGTGTCGGGGGGTTAGAGTCCGGCTAGGTCGGCTGTGTCTGGTTAGAGTCCGGCTAAGTCGGCTGTGTCAGGTTAGAGTCCGGCTAGGTCGGCTGTGTCTGGGGGTTAGAGTCTGGCTAGGTCGGCTGTGTCTGGGGGTTAGAGTCTGGCTAGGTTGGCTGTGTCTGGTTAGAGTCCGGCTAGGTCGGCTGTGTCTGGGGGTTAGAGTCCGGCTAGGTCGGCTGTGTCTGGTTAGAGTCCGGCTAGGTCGGCTGTGTCGGGGGGTTAGAGTCCGGCTAGGTCGGCTGTGTCTGGTTAGAGTCCGGCTAGGTCGGCTGTGTCGGGGGGTTAGAGTCCGGCTAGGTCGGCTGTGTCGGGGGGTTAGAGTCCGGCTAGGTCGGCTGTGTCTGGTTAGAGTCCGGCTAGGTCGGCTGTGTCTGGTTAGAGTCCGGCTAGGTCGGCTGTGTCTGGTTAGAGTCCGGCTAGGTCGGCTGTGTCGGGGGGTTAGAGTCCGGCTAGGTCGGCTGTGTTTGGTTAGAGTCCGGCTAGGTCGGCTGTGTCGGGGGGTTAGAGTCCGGCTAGGTCGGCTGTGTCTGGTTAGAGTCCGGCTAGGTCGGCTGTGTCGGGGGGTTAGAGTCCGGCTAGGTCGGCTGTGTCGGGGGGTTAGAGTCCGGCTAGGTCGGCTGTGTCTGGTTAGAGTCCGGCTAGGTCGGCTGTGTCGGGGGGTTAGAGTCCGGCTAGGTCGGCTGTGTCTGGTTAGAGTCCGGCTAGGTCGGCTGTGTCGGGGGGTTAGAGTCCGGCTAGGTCGGCTGTGTCGGGGGGCTAGAGTCCGGCTTGGTCGGCTGTGTCTGGTTAGAGTCCGGCTAGGTCGGCTGTGTCGGGGGGTTAGAGTCCGGCTAGGTCGGCTGTGTCTGGTTAGAGTCCGGCTAGGTCGGCTGTGTCGGGGGGTTAGAGTCCGGCTAGGTCGGCTGTGTCGGGGGGTTAGAGTCCGGCTAGGTCGGCTGTGTCTGGTTAGAGTCCGGCTAGGTCGGCTGTGTCTGGTTAGAGTCCGGCTAGGTCGGCTGTGTCGGGGGGTTAGAGTCCGGTTAGGTCGGCTGTGTCGGGGGGTTAGATTCCGGCTAGTTCGGCTGTGTCTGGTTAGAGTCCGGCTAGGTCGGCTGTGTCTGGTTAGAGTCCGGCTAGGTCGGCTGTGTCGGGGGGTTAGAGTCCAGCTAGGTCGGCTGTGTCTGGTTAGAGTCCGGCTAGGTCGGCTGTGTCGGGGGGTTAGTATCCGGCTAGGTCGGCTGTGTCAGGTTAGTGTCTGGCTAGGTCGGCTGTGTCTGGGGGTTAGAGACCGGCTAGGTCGGCTCTGTCTGGTTAGAGTCCGGCTAGGTCGGCTGTGTCGGGGGTTTAGAGTCCGGCTAGGTCGGCTGTGTCTGGTTAGAGTCCGGCTAGGTCGGCTGTGTCTGGTTAGAGTCCGGCTAGGTCGGCTGTGTCTGGGGGTTAGAGCCTGGCTAGGTCGGCTGTGTCGGGGGGTTAGAGTCCGGCTAGGTCGGCTGTGTCTGGTTAGAGTCCGGCTAGGTCGGCTGTGTCTGGGGGTTAGACTCTGGCTAGGTCGGCTGTGTCGGGGGGTTAGAGTCCGGCTAGGTCGGCTGTGTCGGGGGGTTAGAGTCCGGCTAGGTCGGCTGTGTCTGGTTAGTATCCGGCTAGGTCGGCTGTGTCTGGGGGTTAGAGTCCAGCTAGGTCGGCTGTGTCTGGTTAATGTCCGGCTAGGTCGGCTGTGTCGGGGGGTTAGAGTCCGGCTAGGTCGGCTGTGTCTGGTTAGAGTCCGGCTAAGTCGGCTGTGTCAGGTTAGAGTCCGGCTAGGTCGGCTGTGTCTGGGGGTTAGAGTCTGGCTAGGTCGGCTGTGTCTGGGGGTTAGAGTCTGGCTAGGTCGGCTGTGTCTGGTTAGAGTCCGGCTAGGTCGGCTGTGTCTGGGGGTTAGAGTCCGGCTAGGTCGGCTGTGTCTGGTTAGAGTCCGGCTAGGTCGGCTGTGTCGGGGGGTTAGAGTCCGGCTAGGTCGGCTGTGTCTGGTTAGAGTCCGGCTAGGTCGGCTGTGTCGGGGGGTTAGAGTCCGGCTAGGTCGGCTGTGTCGGGGGGTTAGAGTCCGGCTAGGTCGGCTGTGTCTGGTTAGAGTCCGGCTAGGTCGGCTGTGTCTGGTTAGAGTCCGGCTAGGTCGGCTGTGTCTGGTTAGAGTCCGGCTAGGTCGGCTGTGTCGGGGGGTTAGAGTCTGGCTAGGTCGGCTGTGTCTGGTTAGAGTCCGGCTAGGTCGGCTGTGTCGGGGGGTTAGAGTCCGGCTAGGTCGGCTGTGTCTGGGGGTTAGAGTCCGGCTAGGTCCTGCTGTGTCTGGTTAGAGTCCGGCTAGGTCGGCTGTGTCTGGGGGTTAGAGTCCGGCTAGGTCGGCTGTGTCGGGGGGTTAGTGTCCGGCTAGGTCGGCTGTGTCGGGGGGTTAGAGTCCGGCTAGGTCGGCTGTGTCTGGTTAGAGTCCGGCTAGGTCGGCTGTGTCTGGTTAGAGTCCGGCTAGGTCGGCTGTGTCTGGTTAGAGTCTGGCTAGGTCGGCTGTGTCAGGTTAGTGTCCGACTAGGTCGGCTGTGTCTGGTTAGAGTCCGGCTAGGTCGGCTGTGTCGGGGGGTTAGTGTCCGGATAGGTCGGCTGTGTCTGGTTAGAGTCCGGCTAGGTCGGCTGTGTCGGGGGGTTAGAGTCCGGCTAGGTCGGCTGTGTCGGGGGGTTAGAGTCCGGCTAGGTCGGCTGTGTCTGGTTAGAGTACGGCTAGGTCGGCTGTGTCGGGGTGTTAGAGTCCGGCTAGGTCGGCTGTGTCTGGTTAGAGTCCGGCTAGGTCGGCTGTGTCTGGTTAGAGTCCGGCTAGGTCGGCTGTGTCTGGTTAGAGTCCGGCTAGGTCGGCTGTGTCGGGGGGTTAGAGTCCGGCTAGATCGGCTGTGTCGGGGGGTTAGAGTCCGGCTAGGTCGGCTGTGTCTGGTTAGAGTCCGGCTAGGTCGGCTGTGTCTGGTTAGAGTCCGGCTAGGTCGGCTGTGTCGGGGGGTTAGAGTCCGGCTAGGTCGGCTGTGTCTGGTTAGAGTCCGGCTAGGTCGGCTGTGTCGGGGGGTTAGAGTCCGGCTAGGTCGGCTGTGTCTGGGGGTTAGAGTCCGGCTAGGTCGGCTGTGTCTGGTTAGAGTCCGGCTAGGTCGGCTGTGTCTGGGGGTTAGAGTCCGGCTAGGTCGGCTGTGTCGGGTGGTTAGTGTCCGGCTAGGTCGGCTGTGTCGGGGGGTTAGAGTCCGGCTAGGTCGGCTGTGTCTGGTTAGAGTCCGGCTAGGTCGGCTGTGTCTGGTTAGAGTCCGGCTAGGTCGGCTGTGTCTGGTTAGAGTCTGGCTAGGTTGGCTGTGTCTGGTTAGTGTCCGACTAGGTCGGCTGTGTCTGGTTAGAGTCCGGCTAGGTCGGCTGTGTCGGGGGGTTAGTGTCCGGATAGGTCGGCTGTGTCTGGTTAGAGTCCGGCTAGGTCGGCTGTGTCGGGGGGTTAGAGTCCGGCTAGGTCGGCTGTGTCTGGTTAGAGTCCGGCTAGGTCGGCTGTGTCTGGTTAGAGTCCGGCTAGGTCGGCTGTGTCGGGGGGTTAGAGTCCGGCTAGGTCGGCTGTGTCGGGTTAGAGTCCGGCTAGGTCGGCTGTGTCGGGGGGTTAGAGTCCGGCTAGGTCGGCTGTGTCTGGTTAGAGTCCGGCTAGGTCGGCTGTGTCGGGGGGTTAGAGTCCGGCTAGGTCGGCTGTGTCTGGGGGTTAGAGTCCGGCTAGGTCGGCTGTGTCTGGTTAGAGTCCGGCTAGGTCGGCTGTGTCGGGGGTTTAGAGTCCGGCTCGGTCGGCTGTTTCTGGGGGTTAGAGTCCGGCTAGGTCGGCTGTGTCTGGGGGTTAGAGTCCGGCTAGGTCGGCTGTGTCTGGTTAGAGTCCGGCTAGGTCGGCTGTGTCGGGGGGTTAGAGTCCGGCTAGGTCGGCTGTATCTGGTTAGAGTCCGGCTAGGTCGGCTGTGTCGGGGGGTTAGAGTCCGGCTAGGTCGGCTGTGTCTGGTTAGAGTCCGGCTAGGTCGGCTGTGTCGGGGTGTTAGAGTCCGGCTAGGTCGGCTGTGTCGGGGGGTTAGAGTCCGGCTAGGTCGGCTGTGTCGGGGGTTAGAGTCCGGATAGGTCGGCTGTGTCTGGTTAGAGTCCGGCTAGGTCGGCTGTGTCAGGGGGTTAGAGTCTGGCTAGGTCGGCTGTGTCTGGGGGTTAGAGTCCGGCTAGGTCGGCTGTGTCGGGGGGTTAGAGTCCGGCTAGGTCGGCTGTGTCTGGTTAGAGTCCGGCTAGGTCGGGTGTGTCGGGGGGTTAGAGTCCGGCTAGGTCGGCTGTGTCGGGGTGTTAGAGTCCGGCTAGGTCGGCTGTGTCTGGTTAGAGTCCGGCTAGGTCGGCTGTGTCTGGTTAGAGTCCGGCTAGGTCGGCTGTGTCGGGGGGTTAGAGTCCGGCTAGATCGGCTGTGTCGGGGGGTTAGAGTCCGGCTAGGTCGGCTGTGTCTGGTTAGAGTCCGGCTAGGTCGGCTGTGTCTGGTTAGAGTCCGGCTAGGTCGGCTGTGTCGGGGGGTTAGAGTCCGGCTAGGTCGGCTGTGTCTGGTTAGAGTCCGGCTAGGTCGGCTGTGTCGGGGGGTTAGAGTCCGGCTAGGTCGGCTGTGTCTGGGGGTTAGAGTCCGGCTAGGTCGGCTGTGTCTGGTTAGAGTCCGGCTAGGTCGGCTGTGTCTGGGGGTTAGAGTCCGGCTAGGTCGGCTGTGTCGGGTGGTTAGTGTCCGGCTAGGTCGGCTGTGTCGGGGGGTTAGAGTCCGGCTAGGTCGGCTGTGTCTGGTTAGAGTCCGGCTAGGTCGGCTGTGTCTGGTTAGAGTCCGGCTAGGTCGGCTGTGTCTGGTTAGAGTCTGGCTAGGTCGGCTGTGTCTGGTTAGTGTCCGACTAGGTCGGCTGTGTCTGGTTAGAGTCCGGCTAGGTCGGCTGTGTCGGGGGGTTAGTGTCCGGATAGGTCGGCTGTGTCTGGTTAGAGTCCGGCTAGGTCGGCTGTGTCGGGGGGTTAGACTCCGGCTAGGTCGGCTGTGTCTGGTTAGAGTCCGGCTAGGTCGGCTGTGTCTGGTTAGAGTCCGGCTAGGTCGGCTGTGTCGGGGGGTTAGAGTCCGGCTAGGTCGGCTGTGTCGGGTTAGAGTCCGGCTAGGTCGGCTGTGTCGGGGGGTTAGAGTCCGGCTAGGTCGGCTGTGTCTGGTCAGAGTCCGGCTAGGTCGGCTGTGTCGGGGGGTTAGAGTCCGGCTAGGTCGGCTGTGTCTGGGGGTTAGAGTCCGGCTAGGTCGGCTGTGTCTGGTTAGAGTCCGGCTAGGTCGGCTGTGTCGGGGGTTTAGAGTCCGGCTCGGTCGGCTGTGTCTGGGGGTTAGAGTCCGGCTAGGTCGGCTGTGTCTGGCGGTTAGAGTCCGGCTAGGTCGGCTGTGTCAGGGGGTTAGAGTCCGGCTAGGTCAGCTGTGTCTGGGGGTTAGAGTCCGGCTAGGTCTGCTGTGTCGGGTTAGATTCCGGCTAGGTCGGCTGTGTCGGGGGGTTAGAGTCCGGCTAGGTCGGCTGTGTCGGGGGGTTAGAGTCCGGCTAGGTCGGCTGTATCGGGGGGGTTAGAGTCCGGCTAGGTCGGCTGTGTCGGGGGGTTAGAGTCCGGCTAGGTCGGCTGTGTCGGGGGGCTAGAGTCCGGCTTGGTCGGCTGTGTCTGGTTAGAGTCCGGCTAGGTCGGCTGTCTCGGGGGGTTAGAGTCCGGCTAGGTCGGCTGTGTCTGGTTAGAGTCCGGCTAGGTCGGCTGTGTCGGGGGGTTAGAGTCCGGCTAGGTCGGCTGTGTCGGGGGGTTAGAGTCCGGCTAGGTCGGCTGTGTCTGGTTAGAGTCCGGCTAGGTCGGCTGTGTCTGGTTAGAGTCCGGCTAGGTCGGCTGTGTCGGGGGGTTAGAGTCCGGTTAGGTCGGCTGTGTCGGGGGGTTAGATTCCGGCTAGTTCGGCTGTGTCTGGTTAGAGTCCGGCTAGGTCGGCTGTGTCTGGTTAGAGTCCGGCTAGGTCGGCTGTGTCGGGGGTTAGAGTCCAGCTAGGTCGGCTGTGTCTGGTTAGAGTCCGGCTAGGTCGGCTGTGTCGGGGGGTTAGTATCCGGCTAGGTCGGCTGTGTCAGGTTAGTGTCTGGCTAGGTCGGCTGTGTCTGGGGGTTAGAGACCGGCTAGGTCGGCTCTGTCTGGTTAGAGTCCGGCTAGGTCGGCTGTGTCGGGGGGTTTAGAGTCCGGCTAGGTCGGCTGTGTCTGGTTAGAGTCCGGCTAGGTCGGCTGTGTCTGGTTAGAGTCCGGCTAGGTCGGCTGTGTCTGGGGGTTAGAGCCTGGCTAGGTCGGCTGTGTCGGGGGGTTAGAGTCCGGCTAGGTCGGCTGTGTCTGGTTAGAGTCCGGCTAGGTCGGCTGTGTCTGGGGGTTAGACTCTGGCTAGGTCGGCTGTGTCGGGGGGTTAGAGTCCGGCTAGGTCGGCTGTGTCGGGGGGTTAGAGTCCGGCTAGGTCGGCTGTGTCTGGTTAGTATCCGGCTAGGTCGGCTGTGTCTGGGGGTTAGAGTCCGGCTAGGTCGGCTGTGTCTGGTTAATGTCCGGCTAGGTCGGCTGTGTCGGGGGGTTAGAGTCCGGCTAGGTCGGCTGTGTCTGGTTAGAGTCCGGCTAAGTCGGCTGTGTCAGGTTAGAGTCCGGCTAGGTCGGCTGTGTCTGGGGGTTAGAGTCTGGCTAGGTCGGCTGTGTCTGGGGGTTAGAGTCTGGCTAGGTCGGCTGTGTCTGGTTAGAGTCCGGCTAGGTCGGCTGTGTCTGGGGGTTAGAGTCCGGCTAGGTCGGCTGTGTCTGGTTAGAGTCCGGCTAGGTCGGCTGTGTCGGGGGGTTAGAGTCCGGCTAGGTCGGCTGTGTCTGGTTAGAGTCCGGCTAGGTCGGCTGTGTCGGGGGGTTAGAGTCCGGCTAGGTCGGCTGTGTCGGGGGGTTAGAGTCCGGCTAGGTCGGCTGTGTCTGGTTAGAGTCCGGCTAGGTCGGCTGTGTCTGGTTAGAGTCCGGCTAGGTCGGCTGTGTCTGGTTAGAGTCCGGCTAGGTCGGCTGTGTCTGGTTAGAGTCCGGCTAGGTCGGCTGTGTCGGGGGGTTAGTATCCGGCTAGGTCGGCTGTGTCAGGTTAGTGTCTGGCTAGGTCGGCTGTGTCTGGGGGTTAGAGACCGGCTAGGTCGGCTCTGTCTGGTTAGAGTCCGGCTAGGTCGGCTGTGTCGGGGGGTTTAGAGTCCGGCTAGGTCGGCTGTGTCTGGTTAGAGTCCGGCTAGGTCGGCTGTGTCTGGTTAGAGTCCGGCTAGGTCGGCTGTGTCTGGGGGTTAGAGCCTGGCTAGGTCGGCTGTGTCGGGGGGTTAGAGTCCGGCTAGGTCGGCTGTGTCTGGTTAGAGTCCGGCTAGGTCGGCTGTGTCTGGGGGTTAGACTCTGGCTAGGTCGGCTGTGTCGGGGGGTTAGAGTCCGGCTAGGTCGGCTGTGTCGGGGGGTTAGAGTCCGGCTAGGTCGGCTGTGTCTGGTTAGTATCCGGCTAGGTCGGCTGTGTCTGGGGGTTAGAGTCCGGCTAGGTCGGCTGTGTCTGGTTAATGTCCGGCTAGGTCGGCTGTGTCGGGGGGTTAGAGTCCGGCTAGGTCGGCTGTGTCTGGTTAGAGTCCGGCTAAGTCGGCTGTGTCAGGTTAGAGTCCGGCTAGGTCGGCTGTGTCTGGGGGTTAGAGTCTGGCTAGGTCGGCTGTGTCTGGGGGTTAGAGTCTGGCTAGGTCGGCTGTGTCTGGTTAGAGTCCGGCTAGGTCGGCTGTGTCTGGGGGTTAGAGTCCGGCTAGGTCGGCTGTGTCTGGTTAGAGTCCGGCTAGGTCGGCTGTGTCGGGGGGTTAGAGTCCGGCTAGGTCGGCTGTGTCTGGTTAGAGTCCGGCTAGGTCGGCTGTGTCGGGGGGTTAGAGTCCGGCTAGGTCGGCTGTGTCGGGGGGTTAGAGTCCGGCTAGGTCGGCTGTGTCTGGTTAGAGTCCGGCTAGGTCGGCTGTGTCTGGTTAGAGTCCGGCTAGGTCGGCTGTGTCTGGTTAGAGTCCGGCTAGGTCGGCTGTGTCGGGGGGTTAGAGTCCGGCTAGGTCGGCTGTGTCTGGTTAGAGTCCGGCTAGGTCGGCTGTGTCGGGGGGTTAGAGTCCGGCTAGGTCGGCTGTGTCTGGGGGTTAGAGTCCGGCTAGGTCCTGCTGTGTCTGGTTAGAGTCCGGCTAGGTCGGCTGTGTCTGGGGGTTAGAGTCCGGCTAGGTCGGCTGTGTCGGGGGGTTAGTGTCCGGCTAGGTCGGCTGTGTCGGGGGGTTAGAGTCCGGCTAGGTCGGCTGTGTCTGGTTAGAGTCCGGCTAGGTCGGCTGTGTCTGGTTAGAGTCCGGCTAGGTCGGCTGTGTCTGGTTAGAGTCTGGCTAGGTCGGCTGTGTCAGGTTAGTGTCCGACTAGGTCGGCTGTGTCTGGTTAGAGTCCGGCTAGGTCGGCTGTGTCGGGGGGTTAGTGTCCGGATAGGTCGGCTGTGTCTGGTTAGAGTCCGGCTAGGTCGGCTGTGTCGGGGGGTTAGAGTCCGGCTAGGTCGGCTGTGTCGGGGGGTTAGAGTCCTGCTAGGTCGGCTGTGTCTGGTTAGAGTACGGCTAGGTCGGCTGTGTCGGGGTGTTAGAGTCCGTCTAGGTCGGCTGTGTCTGGTTAGAGTCCGGCTAGGTCGGCTGTGTCTGGTTAGAGTCCGGCTAGGTCGGCTGTGTCTGGTTAGAGTCCGGCTAGGTCGGCTGTGTCGGGGGGTTAGAGTCCGGCTAGATCGGCTGTGTCGGGGGTTAGAGTCCGGCTAGGTCGGCTGTGTCTGGTTAGAGTCCGGCTAGGTCGGCTGTGTCTGGTTAGAGTCCGGCTAGGTCGGCTGTGTCGGGGGGTTAGAGTCCGGCTAGGTCGGCTGTGTCTGGTTAGAGTCCGGCTAGGTCGGCTGTGTCGGGGGGTTAGAGTCCGGCTAGGTCGGCTGTGTCTGGGGGTTAGAGTCCGGCTAGGTCGGCTGTGTCTGGTTAGAGTCCGGCTAGGTCGGCTGTGTCTGGGGGTTAGAGTCCGGCTAGGTCGGCTGTGTCGGGTGGTTAGTGTCCGGCTAGGTCGGCTGTGTCGGGGGGTTAGAGTCCGGCTAGGTCGGCTGTGTCTGGTTAGAGTCCGGCTAGGTCGGCTGTGTCTGGTTAGAGTCCGGCTAGGTCGGCTGTGTCGGGGGGTTAGTGTCCGGCTAGGTCGGCTGTGTCTGGTTAGAGTCCGGCTAGGTCGGCTGTGTCGGGGGGTTAGAGTCCGGCTAGGTCGGCTGTGTCTGGTTAGAGTCCGGCTAGGTCGGCTGTGTCTGGTTAGAGTCCGGCTAGGTCGGCTGTGTCGGGGGGTTAGAGTCCGGCTAGGTCGGCTGTGTCTGGTTAGAGTCCGGCTAGGTCGGCTGTGTCGGGGGGTTAGAGTCCGGCTAGGTCGGCTGTGTCTGGTTAGAGTCCGGCTAGGTCGGCTGTGTCGGGGGGTTAGAGTCCGGCTAGGTCGGCTGTGTCTGGGGTTAGAGTCCGGCTAGGTCGGCTGTGTCTGGTTAGAGTCCGGCTAGGTCGGCTGTGTCGGGGGTTAGAGTCCGGCTAGGTCGGCTGTGTCTGGGGTTAGAGTCCGGCTAGGTCGGCTGTGTCTGGGGGTTAGAGTCCGGCTAGGTCGGCTGTGTCTGGTTAGAGTCCGGCTAGGTCGGCTGTGTCGGGGGGTTAGAGTCCGGCTAGGTCGGCTGTATCTGGTTAGAGTCCGGCTAGGTCGGCTGTGTCGGGGGGTTAGAGTCCGGCTAGGTCGGCTGTGTCTGGTTAGAGTCCGGCTAGGTCGGCTGTGTCGGGGTGTTAGAGTCCGGCTAGGTCGGCTGTGTCGGGGGTTAGAGTCCGGCTAGGTCGGCTGTGTCGGGGGGTTAGAGTCCGGCTAGGTCGGCTGTGTCTGGTTAGAGTCCGGCTAGGTCGGCTGTGTCAGGGGGTTAGAGTCTGGCTAGGTCGGCTGTGTCTGGGGTTAGAGTCCGGCTAGGTCGGCTGTGTCGGGGGGTTAGAGTCCGGCTAGGTCGGCTGTGTCTGGTTAGAGTCCGGCTAGGTCGGGTGTGTCGGGGGGTTAGAGTCCGGCTAGGTCGGCTGTGTCGGGGTGTTAGAGTCCGGCTAGGTCGGCTGTGTCTGGTTAGAGTCCGGCTAGGTCGGCTGTGTCTGGTTAGAGTCCGGCTAGGTCGGCTGTGTCGGGGGGTTAGAGTCCGGCTAGATCGGCTGTGTCGGGGGGTTAGAGTCCGGCTAGGTCGGCTGTGTCTGGTTAGAGTCCGGCTAGGTCGGCTGTGTCTGGTTAGAGTCCGGCTAGGTCGGCTGTGTCGGGGGGTTAGAGTCCGGCTAGGTCGGCTGTGTCTGGTTAGAGTCCGGCTAGGTCGGCTGTGTCGGGGGGTTAGAGTCCGGCTAGGTCGGCTGTGTCTGGGGGTTAGAGTCCGGCTAGGTCGGCTGTGTCTGGTTAGAGTCCGGCTAGGTCGGCTGTGTCTGGGGGTTAGAGTCCGGCTAGGTCGGCTGTGTCGGGTGGTTAGTGTCCGGCTAGGTCGGCTGTGTCGGGGGGTTAGAGTCCGGCTAGGTCGGCTGTGTCTGGTTAGAGTCCGGCTAGGTCGGCTGTGTCTGGTTAGAGTCCGGCTAGGTCGGCTGTGTCTGGTTAGAGTCTGGCTAGGTCGGCTGTGTCTGGTTAGTGTCCGACTAGGTCGGCTGTGTCTGGTTAGAGTCCGGCTAGGTCGGCTGTGTCGGGGGGTTAGTGTCCGGATAGGTCGGCTGTGTCTGGTTAGAGTCCGGCTAGGTCGGCTGTGTCGGGGGGTTAGACTCCGGCTAGGTCGGCTGTGTCTGGTTAGAGTCCGGCTAGGTCGGCTGTGTCTGGTTAGAGTCCGGCTAGGTCGGCTGTGTCGGGGGGTTAGAGTCCGGCTAGGTCGGCTGTGTCGGGTTAGAGTCCGGCTAGGTCGGCTGTGTCGGGGGGTTAGAGTCCGGCTAGGTCGGCTGTGTCTGGTCAGAGTCCGGCTAGGTCGGCTGTGTCGGGGGGTTAGAGTCCGGCTAGGTCGGCTGTGTCTGGGGGTTAGAGTCCGGCTAGGTCGGCTGTGTCTGGTTAGAGTCCGGCTAGGTCGGCTGTGTCGGGGGTTTAGAGTCCGGCTCGGTCGGCTGTGTCTGGGGGTTAGAGTCGGGCTGTGTCAGGGGGTTATGAGTCCGGCTAGGTCGGCTGTGTCTGGTTAGAGTCCGGCTAGGTCGGCTGTGTCGGGGGGGTTAGAGTCCGGGCTAGGTCGGCTGTGTCTGGGGGTTAGAGTCCGGCTAGGTCGGCTGTGTCTGGTTAGAGTCCGGCTAGGTCGGCTGTGTCTGGGGTTAGAGTCCGGCTAGGTCGGCTGTGTCGGGTGGTTAGTGTCCGGCTAGGTCGGCTGTGTCGGGGGGTTAGAGTCCGGCTAGGTCGGCTGTGTCTGGTTAGAGTCCGGCTAGGTCGGCTGTGTCTGGTTAGAGTCCGGCTAGGTCGGCTGTGTCCTGGTTAGAGTCTGGCTAGGGTCGGCTGTGTCTGGTTAGTGTCCGACTAGGTCGGCTGTGTCTGGTTAGAGTCCGGCTAGGTCGGCTGTGTCGGGGGGTTAGTGTCCGGATAGGTCGGCTGTGTCTGGTTAGAGTCCGGCTAGGTCGGCTGTGGCGGGGTTAGACTCCGGCTAGGTCGGCTGTGTCTGGTTAGAGTCCGGCTAGGTCGGCTGTGTCTGGTTAGAGTCCGGCTAGGTCGGCTGTGTCGGGGGGTTAGAGTCCGGCTAGGTCGGCTGTGTCGGGTTAGAGTCCGGCTAGGTCGGCTGTGTCGGGGGGTTAGAGTCCGGCTAGGTCGGCTGTGTCTGGTTAGAGTCCGGCTAGGTCGGCTGTGTCGGGGGGTTAGAGTCCGGCTAGGTCGGCTGTGTCTGGGGGTTAGAGTCCGGCTAGGTCGGCTGTGTCTGGTTAGAGTCCGGCTAGGTCGGCTGTGTCGGGGGTTTAGAGTCCGGCTCGGTCGGCTGTTTCTGGGGGTTAGAGTCCGGCTAGGTCGGCTGTGTCTGGGGGTTAGAGTCCGGCTAGGTCGGCTGTGTCTGGTTAGAGTCCGGCTAGGTCGGCTGTGTCGGGGGGTTAGAGTCCGGCTAGGTCGGCTGTATCTGGTTAGAGTCCTGCTAGGTCGGCTGTGTCGGGGGGTTAGAGTCCGGCTAGGTCGGCTGTGTCTGGTTAGAGTCCGGCTAGGTCGGCTGTGTCGGGGTGTTAGAGTCCGGCTAGGTCGGCTGTGTCGGGGGGTTAGAGTCCGGCTAGGTCGGCTGTGTCGGGGGGTTAGAGTCCGGCTAGGTCGGCTGTGTCTGGTTAGAGTCCGGCTAGGTCGGCTGTGTCAGGGGGTTAGAGTCTGGCTAGGTCGGCTGTGTCTGGGGGTTAGAGTCCGGCTAGGTCGGCTGTGTCTGGTTAGAGTCCGGCTAGGTCGGGTGTGTCGGGGGGTTAGAGTCCGGCTAGGTCGGCTGTGTCGGGGTGTTAGAGTCCGGCTAGGTCGGCTGTGTCTGGTTAGAGTCCGGCTAGGTCGGCTGTGTCTGGTTAGAGTCCGGCTAGGTCGGCTGTGTCGGGGGGTTAGAGTCCGGCTAGATCGGCTGTGTCGGGGGGTTAGAGTCCGGCTAGGTCGGCTGTGTCTGGTTAGAGTCCGGCTAGGTCGGCTGTGTCTGGTTAGAGTCCGGCTAGGTCGGCTGTGTCGGGGGGTTAGAGTCCGGCTAGGTCGGCTGTGTCTGGTTAGAGTCCGGCTAGGTCGGCTGTGTCGGGGGGTTAGAGTCCGGCTAGGTCGGCTGTGTCTGGGGGTTAGAGTCCGGCTAGGTCGGCTGTGTCTGGTTAGAGTCCGGCTAGGTCGGCTGTGTCTGGGGGTTAGAGTCCGGCTAGGTCGGCTGTGTCGGGTGGTTAGTGTCCGGCTAGGTCGGCTGTGTCGGGGGGTTAGAGTCCGGCTAGGTCGGCTGTGTCTGGTTAGAGTCCGGCTAGGTCGGCTGTGTCTGGTTAGAGTCCGGCTAGGTCGACTGTGTCTGGTTAGAGTCTGGCTAGGTCGGCTGTGTCTGGTTAGTGTCCGACTAGGTCGGCTGTGTCTGGTTAGAGTCCGGCTAGGTCGGCTGTGTCGGGGGGTTAGTGTCCGGATAGGTCGGCTGTGTCTGGTTAGAGTCCGGCTAGGTCGGCTGTGTCGGGGGGTTAGACTCCGGCTAGGTCGGCTGTGTCTGGTTAGAGTCCGGCTAGGTCGGCTGTGTCTGGTTAGAGTCCGGCTAGGTCGGCTGTGTCGGGGGGTTAGAGTCCGGCTAGGTCGGCTGTGTCGGGTTAGAGTCCGGCTAGGTCGGCTGTGTCGGGGGGTTAGAGTCCGGCTAGGTCGGCTGTGTCTGGTCAGAGTCCGGCTAGGTCGGCTGTGTCGGGGGGTTAGAGTCCGGCTAGGTCGGCTGTGTCTGGGGGTTAGAGTCCGGCTAGGTCGGCTGTGTCTGGTTAGAGTCCGGCTAGGTCGGCTGTGTCGGGGGTTTAGAGTCCGGCTCGGTCGGCTGTGTCTGGGGGTTAGAGTCCGGCTAGGTCGGCTGTGTCTGGCGGTTAGAGTCCGGCTAGGTCGGCTGTGTCAGGGGGTTAGAGTCCGGCTAGGTCAGCTGTGTCTGGGGGTTAGAGTCCGGCTAGGTCTGCTGTGTCGGGTTAGATTGCGGCTAGGTCGGCTGTGTCGGGGGGTTAGAGTCCGGCTAGGTCGGCTGTGTCGGGGGGTTAGAGTCCGGCTAGGTCGGCTGTATCGGGGGGGTTAGAGTCCGGCTAGGTCGGCTGTGTCGGGGGGTTAGAATCCGGCTAGGTCGGCTGTGTCGGGGGGTTAGAGTCCGGCTAGGTCGGCTGTGTCGGGGGGTTAGTGTCCGGCTAGGTCGGCTGTGTCGGGGGGTTAGTGTCCGGCTATTTCGCGCGGTTCAAAAGAGATCGGCGGCTGCACTGTTTCCTCATGGTGCTTGGGAGGGGGGCGCTTGCCGCCATCAATGGAGAGTGCGTGCCACGTGGCCTTGAAGGGGGGGAAGTGGGGTGGAAAGAAATTAGACTCACCAGTCTCTGGGCCGGCAGCAAGGCCGTAACCTATTGAGGTTTTAGGAAAGGGCTTCGAAACCAATTGCAGCATCGCTACTGACTGCCACCCTAGTTCAGACCTGGTAACTCAGCATTGGCCAGGGATCGAACCCAAGCACCTTCCTGCTCTTACATTAAGTAAGTAAAACAAAAATAATAATAAATATATTTGCTTAATTGTATAACTAATTTATATTAGTCATTGTAACCTTAAACTGAGATGCGTGGCAGCGCGGTGATAACAGGTAAGATGTTTGAAAAGTTTTTTGTAAAGCATTTTCAGATGCGATAATATAATTTTTGTAAAGGGCTGTGACCTATTTGAGATTAAATAAAGCCACTAATGAGGTTTATGAACCAACTGTCAATCTATATTTGTTTATGTTTGGAAAAAAAATAGCAATTCATGATTTTGATACCAAATCTTATGATTTTTCAGAGTTTGTCTCCTGATTTATGAGACGGTGGGTTTGGCATTATCGGTGACCAGCAGCATGAGCAGCAATAGCCTGCTGCTCACAGACCTGTAGCTCCACAGGACAGAGGGGAGCAGCAGAGAGGTGCAGCTCGGAGGAGACCGTACCCGGCACACAGGGTCTACAGGCAGAGGATAAGCTTCCTCGATATGTCTGAACACCAGTGTCTCAGGAGGCTCAGGGTGTCGTGTCAGGTGATGGCTGACATTTGCAGCCTGCTGGAACAAGACCTGCTGCCAGCTGGACCTGGTGGACACACTTCGCCCGTGGCTGTCAAAGTCACCACCGCCCTCATGTTTATTGCCTCTGGATCCTTCCAGGGCTCTGCCGGAGACATTTGTCGGATCTCCCAGTCGGCAGCCAACAAATGCATAAGACAGGTGACTGATGGATTGTTTGCCAGGGCTGCCAATTATGTCAACTTAGCCTGCGATGACAGAATGAGTGTACGCCAATGTTCCTGTTAAGCTGCGTGGCCATGCAGCGGTCCGCAAGAACCCGCGCAGCTGGCTCACCGGCTTTTAAATGGAAAAACCGTTAAAAGGGGCCGCGCACCCAAAAACAATTAGAGGGAAGATTGGTGGTGAGTCACCTTCTTAAACCGGGCGCTCAGGATTGCGGCTTCAGATGACTTCCCACAGGTGCAGATCATCCACGACTGCACATGTGGCAATTAAGATACCCACAGATCACCCAGGAGTGTTCGTCAACCGCAAGAGCTTCCACTCCATCAATGTGCGGCTGGTGTGCAACCAGAAAATGTTCTTTATGCAGGTGTGCACGAGATTCCCAGGCAGCTGCCATGATGCTTTCGTCCTGCGGCAGTCCACCCTCCCAGACGTCTTCGCACCTGGAAGCAGAGGTCCCGGCTGGCTGCTCGGAGACAAGGGACACCCACTTAAAACGTGGCTGATGACATCTCTCAGAAACCTGAGGAATGAGGCCCAGCAGTGCGACAATCAATGCCATATGACGACCAGATGTGTCATCGAACTAGCCATCGTCATGCTGAAGGTGCGCTTCAGGTACCTGGACAGATGTGGAGGTGCTCTTAAATACGCACCAGCCAGGGTCTCCAGAATGGTCGTGGTGTGCTGCACTCTGCACAACATTGCCCAAAAGAGAAGCTTGGACCTGCAGGAGGAACAAGACCCAGAACACAGAGCCTCTTTAGAGGATTCCGAGGAGGAGGGGGAGGAGGAAGAGGAAGACGAGGAGGATGGAAGGTGACATGGGCAATGCACCACCAACGGTGCACATGGATGCCTGGGATACCCTGATTATTGCGAGGTCCACCAGTGCACCCATCTCATAACCTCATGCAGAAGTCACTTTTGCCCCCCTCCACCCAAAGCCACAAACACAAAGCAGTCCTGCAAACAACAAAGCATCCCTGTCACAGCTCCCCATTGGTTCCCATCAATTTATGTCTTCCCATTCATCATCAAACAACTGAAAAGGTGAGTTGCCAGCCAGCAACCAAGAATGGGCAAGGCTGGAGAGTGGTGCAAAAGAATAATATCTATGTGCTTCAAATAAACAACAGAAACTTAACAATATAACAATGTCTAACACACCCTTCTGCAACTACAAATCTTTACTCTTCCTCTTCCTAGCACTTCTATGTGGTGCAACCCCTCTGGCTTCAGCAGAGATAGAGGCAGGATGCTCAAGTCCCTGCTCTGACTGTTGAGTTGCTCTTGGCCGATGTCCTCTGGGTTTTGGAGCCTGTGAGGGCTCCCCCAAACAGTGCTCCACCTGCACCTGTGCAGGGGCAAACTCGACCATCGGGAGATGAGGCAGCATGTGGGGTACAGACTGGGGAGGATGCAGTGCAATGGGTGAAAAGTGGAAGTGCTTTGAACGGAGTCCCCACTTCCATGTGCCCTTTCACCATCATCCCTCTCATGGCCCAGCAGCACCTTCCCGCGAGCAATGTGCTGGAGAACACTTTGCTGCAGATCAGTGTGGCACTGAAAGGCCAAGGCAAGAGTATCATTCATCCGATTTAAAATGGCATTCAGAGTGTGCAAGCCATTGTTGAAGGCCTGCGTGCTTGCCGCGTTTGATGCTCCATGTGGTTGGCCACTCTATCCATGGAAGCAGAGGCCGCCGACAGCAATCCACTCATGCTTGAGACGGGATCCTCTAATCTCTCTGCAATTGTGCACAGTGCACTTGGAATGCCTGTCAGTACATCGCACATTCTCTGCTGCTGCTCAATAAGTATCCTCTTCATCCACGGCCCCCGGGTGCAGCATCTGCATCCAGCTGAGCAGAGCTTGGAGAGTCCTGCGCCCTCCGACGTGGACTCTCCACTGCTACCCCTCACTCCACCATCTGCACTTGCTCACTTGTGCAAGTCACCATGTGAAAACCCAACTATCTCTGTAACTGGTGCCACCGAAGTGCGAGTATCTGAGCCGATGCATGGTCTGCAGAAGTCCTGTGATGGTGCACCCTCGGAGGGAGTGAGCTTCTCTGAGGAGTCGTCATCGTCGTGGGTGACCTCGACCACCTCCTGATGGACACATGAAGGCCCTGTGGGAGAGAAAAGACATGAATGAGTACTGGTAAGGATGGAATGCTTGAAGTTATCATTATGCACATGATCATATTTCAGTTGCTGTTGACATCAAGTCATGTGTCTGCCTGATATTTAATTCTGTCACCAGGTAGCTGGCAGGCCCCATCTCCGATGGTCAGGCACGTCGAGACTCCAATGATGTCCAGCACCTCCTCCTCTGCAGCTGTCAGTTGTGAGATGGCTGGAGGGCCACCTCTGGTTCTCTGCCTCTCCCTGCTGTTCTGTGCTCTCTTCTCCTGCAAGGAGGGAAAGAAGAGATCTATGAGTGAGAGTAATGTGTTCACCCGATGGATGGAGGGGCTTTGTTGAGGGTGACTATGAGGGAGAGGGACATTGCATAAGGATGAGTGTGGGTGTCAGTGGTGGGTGGATAGATGGGGATGTGAGTAACTGCATAGACAGAGAGGGATGGGTGCACCTGCAAGGTAAGTTGGTGTGAGGAGTGATCTGCTGGACTAGGTTTGAGAAGGTAGAGTGAGGGGGTTAGGGTGATGGAGGTGAATGTGCCATTGCTCTCACCTTTCCTGCCCCGCTTGGGTCATTAAAGCACTTCCTGTATTGGATCCAGGGGCGTGGCACCACGTTCCTGCTGCTGACCTCCTGGGCAACCTCCAACCACACCTTCTTTGTGCCAGCAGCAGGCTTCTTCCTCCAATCACTAGGGAACAGTATCTCCCTCCGGGTCCTTACAGCCCCCGGCAGCACTTCCAGGGTGGAGTCGGTCAAGGGCGGGGGGGCGGCCTTTGCCTGTCTCGACTCCATTACAATAGTGCTTTGTCTCTCCATGGCAACTCCAACTGCTTCAACTTACATGTTTGGAATGTCCCTTAAATACTGCAGTTCAGAGCGCGTCACGCGGGTCGTCATCACACCCGCTGATGCTAATTTGCTAATTGGACGGGAAACCCAGAAGTAAAATGATAATGAGGTGGCGGAGTTAAAAAGCCACTGACAGACGTGCTGCACTTACTTCCAGGTTTCCCACGCACTGTCGGCCCCACCCCCGCTCCCAGCATGTCTGCGAATTAAAATCCAGCCCTATCTCAAAAGAGGGACTGCTGTTTTGGGGTGTGCTGTTATGTGGCACCCTCAGCTCAGGACAGACGGACACTGGCACATGTATAATACCAAATATAAAATCAATCAGCCGCCCACACTTTTTAGGCTGAAGATAGATCAGAGTCAAATGATTATTAAACTTAGTATTGGTCTCGGGGATGGGGGAGAAAATGTCGCCAAGACCTGGCACAAGTCTTTTATACACAAGGTACAAAAGCAGAAGGGAGGCGAGGCGCTGACTTTGTGGGAAATGTAACACTGAGTGCAGAGAGTGGGCTGTCAGCTGCTGTCATTTGTTCAGATCAAACACCATTTTAACACCCCTCAGATTTGGCCACGACTAAATGATGGGCCACCAGAATACCCCATGGCTCAGTGTCTGCGCTGAGAAGATCTTGAGCGGGGCCTGTACTTATTCTCAGTGCTCACTGTGTTTTCCACCTCTGTCTTAGCAGTGTGCTGTCTACCTCAGACCGCGCTAAGAACAATACTCCCACGCTTTTTAATAATTTGAACAATTACTAGATCACCGACATCCCATTAGGAGGCCCCTTACCTGCATTGTACAGCTCAATCCATTTATCCATCAGTTATAAATGCTGCAAAGTGAATAGATTTTTCACTTTACCGTGTTTGCAGCCCAAATTACCCACACTCAGAATTCTGTGCAGTGCTCAATCATTACAGCTCTTACTAGAGTCTCGCTAACTGGTGCCAGTTAAAGTGGGGACTATGAATGAATGAAATAACAACAGAAAACGCTGGAAAAACTCAGCAGGCCAGGCAGCATCCGTGGAGAGAGAAAGAGAGTTAACGTTTCAGGTCGATGACCTTTCACCGACTATGAATGAATGTTGGGTGAAGAGTCTCACTAACTGGTGCCAGTTAAAATGACTCTGACTATGAATGTGTAAGGTTTCCAAAATTTGCAGATCCCCAAAAACCTAAGGAAAAAGGACTGTGGAACTACCTCAGAGTGATAAAAATGCATTTGGGCCTAACCTAAGGAATTTAAGACCAAAAACCAAGTTTTGGCATTTTAAAACAATGTCTGGACCTGTAAAGGGACCAGGAGGTGGGTCGACCTCTGTAAAAGCAGTTTTGGTTATTGCAGTTAATTACACTGTCTGGGGAACCGGGATGACCCTACTCAAGCCCCAGCAGACATTAACATTTGAACAATAGACCCTGGGAGAAGACAGTCCCACCCAAAAAAGCAGGCCCCATCAAGACCGATTACAGGGCCCATCAGAAACATGCATAATAAAACCCACTCAGGACCATCCTATAGAAAGACTGAGTCCGGCCTAGAAACCCTAAACACGAAATCAATCACCAGTGATCAGCCAAGGAGATCGACAGGATGCAAACCATCCCAAAACCCATTTGACACTTACAGAGCAGTTACTGGTTACAGGCCCACCAAAATCAGACAATGAACTGAGTAGATTTGGCAGGTAGATAAGGCCATGTTCAATGGGTGAGATTGAAGGCCTGTTAAAAAACCAGTTAACGCGCTAGTAAGTCGTTACCGATTTACGAGCCCGCCAAAAACCAGACAATGAACTGAGTAGATTTGGCGGGTAGATAATTGAAGGCCCGTTAAGCAGTTCAAGGTCGCAGTTCGTGGTCATCAGAAGAAGAAGAAGCAAGGAAGAAGACAAGCCGAGCTGGAAGCGAGTCGGCATCGCTCACCACTCAGACACACCTGAGTCCAGCTCGTGAAGACACCACCTCGACGGACCTCCAACAACGGTCCCAACACAGTCACCCGGAGCAACAAGCAGCAACAAGTCACCGACGGCTCCACGAGGTCGACCAACACACTAAACAAGGCCTAAAACCATCGTGGAAACCAAAGGCCTCAAGTAACCAACAACCGCATATTACCCCCAACTGACCGGGTAATCGCAGGCCACCGCGACCAACAAAGACCAACTAAAGGGAAGAAAACCCGAAGAACCGCAAAGTTTCCACTCTACAATCTACTCCTGACTTACCCCTGGGTAAGATTTTCCCCAAAGACTCTAAGCCCTACTGCTAAACCAAAGAAATTGGGTACTCACCAGATAAATCCAAAACGACATCCTACCGCATCAGCGGACTCGCGAACACTGACCAGAGACCCAGGTGAAGTCCTCTACCGCATATGGGGTACGGCAGACACTAACCGCCATAAACAGCGAACCCCAAAACCGCGATTTAGCCCAACTGTCAAAGGATTGGTGAGCATTATCCCTGGTCCTTCAAAACCTAACTTAGCTAGTAAAGTGGGGTTGGGAGGGGTGAAGTATTGTTCTACTGTCATTTCCCTCTCTTGTACCAAAGTGTTCCCCACCTTTAGAGTGTTAAGAGTGTTGTCATTTGTGTTTTATCTTTTTGAATAAAGATTGAAGTTCTTTTCATCAAACTCAGTTGTCTGCTGCACCTTTTGTCACAACCCCCAAATAAGTCCAAGGTCTAGAACCAAGGGAGTGGGAGTGATTCGAACCGCTCAGAAGTCAGAGGTAAAGCTGACACAAACCATGGCCCCCTACAATGAATGTTGGGTGAAGAGTCTCACTAACTGGTGCCAGTTAAAGTGACTCTGACTATGAATGAATGTTAGGTGAAGAGTCTCGCTAACTGGTGCCAGTTAAAGTGGTGACTATGATTGAATGTTGGGTGAAGAGTCTCGCTAACTGGTGCCAGTTAAAGTGGTGACTATGATTGAATGTTGGGTGAAGAGTCTCGCTAACTGGTGACTCTAACTATGAATGAGCATTGGGTGAACCCTATTTTTGGGGGTAAAGAAGGTACAGGAGGACCTTGGGCCAGAATTTGCTCTCAAAATAACGGCAAGGCTAATGGCGCTCACTATTATTTATGGGTAATTGGTACAGCAACTAGTTAAATGTGAATATCCAACATTTCCGTCCTGCTGTTAGCTTCACCCTTAGCCTCCCATTTTTATAGGAACTTGCTGTATTTGCCCATTAATCTCGCCATAGAAAGTGAAGTCTAGTGTAAATACCCTTTCAATGATGTGATAAGTGTTAATGACTGCCAATCAACCTCTCTGGCATCAAAAATTAACTATTACAGGTGTGAAGTCTTGTATTTTTCGGGGTGATTTTAAAAATGTCAAATTTTAAATTACATTTTTTTTTTTACTTTTCCTTTGTGACTTTTTTCTCTCTCTTAATCCAATTTTTCTTTCCCCCGCTTTATTTATTTTGTTACCTGATTTGACGTTGAATTCCGTTGGAGTGCTGTCAGAGGGCGAGCAGCAAGTCATCGACTCCAATGTGGTCTGCACAGTGTCTTAAATGGAGTGCACTTAAACAGAGTGTTGAACTTGTGAATTTGGAGAGAGTGGGGATTCGGAGCAGAGGGGGAAGGAGGTGCTGTTTTTTGCCTCCAATACTTGGAGTGCTTTGTGTTCCAGGTAAATATTTAATTTCATCTACCGAGAACTTAAACTAGATCTCGTAATAAGTCTAAAAAGTAAACTGTAAGCTAAGTTAATTAAATACATAAGCATTAATTAACTAAATAATTAAAACAAGCTCATATAGGAATGGCAGTGCAGGTGGTGTGCCGCGACTGCAGCATGTGGGAGTTTGTGGAGAGCATTGTGATCCCGGACAACCATGTTTGCAGTAAGTGTCCGCAACTTGTTGAGTTGTTGAGCTGGAGTCTGAGGTGCAGACATTGGGGGCATCAGGGAGGGTTAGGGTTACCTGGACACTTTGATCCAAGAGGCAGTCACACCCCATAGGTTAGATAGTGGTACAGGTCTGGTTAGTGACCAGGGACAGGAGGGTGTGACTGCAACTCAGGCAGGTAAGGGGACCCCAGGTGCATCGCTGGAGGAGCCTCAGCCTTTGTCCTTATCCAACAGGTATGAGGTTCTTGCTGCCTGTGTGGATGAGGGCAAAGTCTGCAGGATGGATGAGCAAACTGACCATGGCACTGTGGTACAGGAGGCCATTCAAGTGGGGGGAGTGAAAAGGAATGTTGTAGTGGTAGGGGACAGTATAGTCAGGGGGATAGATACTGTTCTCTGCAGCCGCAACCGGGAATTCCGAAGACTGTTGCCTGCCCAGTGCCAGGGTTAAGGATATCTCTTCGTGGCTGGAGAAGAATTTGGAGTGGGAGGGGGAGGATCCAGTTGTCGTGATACACATAGGAACCAACGACATAGGTAGAACTAGGATGAGGTGCTGCTGAGAGAGTTTGAGGAGCTAGGGTCCAAATTAAAAAGCAGAACCTCAAAGGTAATAATCTCTGGATTGTTACCTGAGCCTCGCGTAAATTGGCATAGGGACAAACAGATCAGAGAGTTAAATGTGTGGCTCAAAGAGTGGTGTGGGAAGAAGGGGTTTCGATTCATGGGGCACTGGCACCAGTACTGGAGAAAGAGGGAGCTGTTCCATTGGGACGGTCTCTTAAAACCGGGCTGAGACCAGTGTCCTGGCGAATCGCAAAAACTAGAGCTGTAGATAGGGCTTTAAACTGAAAAAGGCAGGGGAGGGGGTCAGGTGAGGGGAAATTTAGAAATCTAAAGAGAAAAGTCAAGGCAATGGAGCAGTGTAGCGATTTGGCTAAAGATAAGCAGATTGTGACAGGACGGGACAGAGGGGGAAAAATTGGGTATAACCCATTTTGGGGCATTAGCCTCGCTGGGGCGCGAATTTTAGCATCCCGAAAAAATTAGCGCCCCTACCCCATAAATTCAGTCGTAGTGCCCCAAGCAGGAAGTGGGGCGCTACTGGAAGCACTTCACCTCCTTCTTGGGGCGCTACTACTCAATGTCACGGCGCTACATGCAACAGCACCACACAGCGGCATGTAGTGGCACCATTGCAGGCCTCCTCCCCTGATTAAAGGGGAGGAGCCTAGCGCTGCACGCACCGGGGCCCTGCCGTACTACCGGGGAGGGGGTGTCGTGGAAACAACCCGGCATTCAAAAGGAGTGCCAGGCTGAACGATCGCGGCCGGCACCCCGCATAAAAATGTGAAAGGGGGCAGGTGCTGGCAGTCGGCCAAAATAAAAATGGCAGCCCAACACCTGCCCTTTAAATAGCGCCGCCGCCCGCTACCACTGCTGGAAAAACCGCCCCCTGATCCTGTCGCACATATCGCCCGGCGATAGTTCAGGGCGTAAGGAAAGTTTGCGGCCGGGGTATTGCCAGCACAGCGGAGCGGGGCACTACCGGCTACCGCCGCCACTAACCTCCCGCTGAATTTCACGGGAGGCGTTAACGGCGCTGCATACGGACGCTATGGCATTTGTGCCCCATTAGCGCACCCTGGGGGCACTAATGAGAGGCGCAAAGCAACCCAATTTCTAGCCCAGAGAGTTTAAAGTTAATTGTGCATCAGCGAATAAGATGAAAGGTGGGAATAATAGTAAAAGGATAAAACTAAAGGCTCTTTACCTGAATGCACAAAGTATTTGTAACAAGATAGCTGAATTAGTGGCACAAATAGAGATAAATGGGTTTGATCTAATAGTCATTACAGAGACATGGTTGGAAGGTGACCAGGGTTGGGAACTAAATATTCCAAGGTACTTGACGTTTCAAAAAGACAGGCACACTGGAACAGGATTGGGGGTGGGGGGGGCGGTGGGTAGCCCTGATTAGTAAGGATGACATAAGAACAGTCATGAGAAAGGATCTTCGCTCAGAAGATCAGGAAGTAGAATCAGTATGCTGGAGATAAGAAATAACAAGGGGCAAAAACAGCGGTGGGAGTAATTTATAGGCCCCCTAACAGTAGCTATACAATTGGACAGAGTATTAATCAACAAATAATAGGAGCTTATAATGGAAGAAATAGCTATTAGATTCATAGATGAAGTTTGATTCTTAGAACAGAAATTAAAATGCAGCCATGAACAAATGGGTGAAGTGTCAGCAAGGTCAATTAACAAACATCAGAATGATAAGAAGGTCGTAAAATGCAAGAAAACACGGGAGGATAGTCATAGCTAGACAATAAGGAGACACGAAGCCATAAAATGTCCTTAAAGAAATATAACAAAACATTCCTCAGAAAGATGAGAGAAAGGCCTCTGCAGCCATGCAGAAAGAAGCACTTGGGTTATAGGTGATTATAGGTGATTGACATTAGATAGATCACAGCCCACCGAAATACTTATAAATATAGAGGGCTGAGAGCAGAAGTCAGACAGCGAGGGGCGAAGGCTTCTTAGAGGTGGAAATCAATGCTGGCTCAGGCCTAACACCTTGACTAAGTTTAGCCTCTGAGGTGGATCAATGCTGGCTTATGCCTAACACCTCCAACAGCTCAGGGGATGAATCAACAGAAGTGACTGCTGTTACTGACTGCAGAGACTCGCTGACCCAAGACCTCCACGCTGTCTCATCGGGCCTCTAACCAACCGTCCGTCCAGTCGTGGCATTCCGCTTCGGGAGTCGTAGATCGCTCTCTACTGTCACGGGTTGTATGTCTATTATACTCAGCTTAAACCACATGTAATATCTGATTATGCTTTAAAACTGTAACTCTTTAATAAAAACCCTTACAACTCCTAAGACCCTTTGGGTAATCTATGTGTGACCTGTGATCCAAATCTTACAATAACAAGGTATTAAAATAATCATGGGAGACTTTAATCTGCATATAGATTGGGCAAATCAAATTGGCAAGGGTAGTCTGGAGGACGAGTTCATGGAATGTATTCGAGACAGTTTCCTAGAACAGTACGTCCTGGAAACAACCAGGGAACAGGCTATTGTTCTCCCCCCAAGCTCCTGACCTTCTCTCCCCTCCACCCCAAGCTCCTGAACTTCCCTTGCCCAAAGCTCCTGACCTTCCCTCACCCCGAGCTCCTGACCTTCTCTCCCCTCCTCCCCGAACTCCTGACCTTCTCTCCCCCCCACCCCCCCGAGCTCCTGACATTTTCTCCCCTCCACCCCGAACTCCTGACCTTCTCTCCCCCCACCCCGAGCTCCTGACCTTCTCTACCCGCACCCCAAGCTCCTGACCTTCTCTCCCCCCACCCCGAGCTCCTGACCTTCTCTCCCCTCCACCCCGAGCTCCTGACATTCCATCACCCCGAGCTCCTGACCGTCCCTCGCCCCGAGCTCCTGACCTTCTCTCCCCTCCACCCCGAGCTCCTGACCTTCCCTCACCCCGAGCTCCTGACCTTCTCTCCCCTCAACCCGAGCTCCTGACCTTCTCTCCCCCCACCCCCCGAGCTCCTGACCTTCTCTCCCCTCCACCCCGAGCTCCTGACCTTCCCTCACCCCGAGCTCCTGACCTTCTCTCCCCTCAACCCGAGCTCCTGACCTTCTCTCCCCCCACCCCCCGAGCTCCTGACCTTCTCTCCCCCCACCCCCTGAGCTCCTGACCTTCTCTCCCCCCACCTCAAGCTCCTGACCTTCTCTCCCCTCCACCCCGAGCTCCTGACCTTCCCTCACCCCGAGCTCCTGACCTTCTCTCCCCTCGCCCCGAGCTCCTGACCTTCTCTCCCCCCACCTCAAGCTCCTGACCTTCCCTCACCCCGAGCTCCTGACCTTCTCTCCCCCCACCCCGAGCTCCTGACCTTCACTCCCTCCACCCCCCGAGCTCCTGACCTTCTCTCCCCCACCCAGAGCTCCTGATCTTCTCTCCCCCCACCCCGAACTCCTGTCCTTCTCTCCCCCCACCTCGAGCTCCTGACCTTCCCACCCCCCGAGCTCCTGAACTTCTCTCCCCCCAACCCCCCGAGCTCCTGATCTTCTCTCGCCCTAGGTCCTGACCTTCTCTCCCCTCCTCCCCGAACTCCTGACCTTTTCTCCCCCCCACCCCCCCGAGCTCCTGACCTTCTCTCCCCTCCACCCCGAACTCCTGACCTTCTCTCCCCCCACCCCGAGCTCCTGACCTTCTCTCCCCTCCACCCCGAGCTCCTGACCTTCCATCACCCCGAGCTCCTGACCGTCCCTCGCCCCGAGCACCTGACCTTCTTTCCCCTCCACCCCGAGCTCCTGACCTTCCCTCACCCCGAGCTCCTGACCTTCTCTCCCCTCAACCCGAACTCCTGACCTTCTCTCCCCCCACCCCCTGAGCTCCTGACCTTCTCTCCCCCCACCCCCTGAGCTCCTGACCTTCTCTCCCCTCCACCCCCCGAGCTCCTGACCTTCTCTCCCCCCCACCCCCCTAGCTCCTGACCTTCTCGACCCCACCCCGGGCTCCTGACCTTCTCTCCCCCCCTAGGTCCTGACCTTCGCTCCCCTCACCCCGAGCTCCTGACCTTCTCTCACCCCGAGCTCCTGACCTTCTCTCCCCCCAACCCAAGCTCCTGACCTTCTCTCCCCCACCCCCCAAGCTCCTGACCTTCTCTCCCCTCCACCCCCCGAGCTCCTGACCTTCCCTCCCCCCACCCCCCGAGCTCCTGACCTTCTCTCACCCCGAGCTCCTGACCTTCTCTCCCCTCCACCCCCCGAGTTCATGACCTTCTCGACCCCACCCCGAGCTCCTGACCTTCTCTCCCCCCACCCCCCGAGCTCCTGACCTTCTCTCACCCCAAGCTCCTGACCTTCTCTCCCCCCACCCCCCGAGCTCCTGACCTTCTCCTCCCCCACCCCCCGAGCTCCTGACCTTCTCTCACCCCGAGCTCCTGACCTTCTCTCCCCCACCCCGAGCTCCTGACCTTCTCTCCCCCACCCCCCGAGCTCCTGACCTTCTCTCACCCCGAGCTCCTGATCTTCTCTCCCCCCAACCCTAGCTCCTGACCTTCTCTCCCCCCACCCTGAGCTCCTGATCTTCTCTCCCCCCACCCCCCGAGCTCCTGACCTTCTCTCCCCCCCACCCCCCGAACTCCTGACCTTCTCTCCCCCCCACCCCCCGAGCTCCTGACCTTCTCTTCCCCTGAGCTCCTGACCTTCTCTCCCCCCCACCCCCCGAGCTCCTGACCTTCTCTTCCCCTGAGCTCCTGACCTTCTCTCCCCCGCACCCCCCGAGCTCCTGACCTTCTTTCCCCCACCTCGAGCTCCTGACCTTCTCTCCCCTCCACCCCGAGCTCCTGACCTTCTATCCCCCCACCCCGAGCTCCTGACCTTCTCTCCCCTCCACCCCGAGCTGCTGACCTTCTCTCCCCCACCCCGAGCTCCAGACCTTCACTCCCTCCACCCCCCGAGCTCCTGACCTTCTCTCCCCCCACATAGAGCTCCTGACCTTCTCTCCCCCCACCCCGAACTCCTGACCTTCTCTCCCCCCCACCCCCCGAGCTCCTGACCTTCTTTCCCCCCACCCCGAGCTCCTGACCTTCTCTCCCCCCCCACCCCGTGCTCCTGACCTTCTCTCCCCCCCACCCCGAGCTCCTGACCTTCTCTCCCCCCCACCCACCGAGCTCCTGACCTTCTCTCCCCCACACCCCGAGCTCCTGACCTTCTCTCCCCCCCACCCACCGAGCTCCTGACCTTCTCTCCCCCCCAGCCCGAGCTCCTGACCTTCTCTCCCCCACACCCCGAGCTCCTGACCTTCTCTTCCCCCACCCCGAGCTCCTGACCTTCACTCCCTCCACCCCCCGAGCTCCTGACCATCTCTCGCCCTAGGTCCTGACCTTCTCTCCCCTCCTCCCCGAACTCCTGACCTTTTCTCCCCCCCACCCCCCCGAGCTCCTGACCTTCTCTCCCCTCCACCCCGAACTCCTGACCTTCTCTCCCCCCACCCCGAGCTCCTGACCTTCTCTCCCCTCCACCCCGAGCTCCTGACCTTCCATCACCCCGAGCTCCTGACTGTCCCTCGCCCCGAGCACCTGACCTTCTCTCCCCTCCACCCCGAGCTCCTGACCTTCCCTCACCCCGAGCTCCTGTCCTTCTCTCCCCTCAACCCGAACTCCTGACCTTCTCTCCCCCCACCCCCCGAGCTCCTGACCTTCTCTCCCCCCACCCCCTGAGCTCCTGACCTTCTCTCCCCCCCCACCCCCCCCCTAGCTCCTGACCTTCTCGACCCCACCCCGAGCTCCTGACCTTCTCTCCCCCCCTAGGTCCTGACCTTCGCTCCCCTCACCCCGAGCTCCTGACCTTCCCTCACCCCGAGCTCCTGACCTTCTCTCCCCCCAACCCAAGCTCCTGACCTTCTCTCCCCCACCCCCCAAGCTCCTGACCTTCTCTCCACTCCACCCCCCGAGCTCCTGACCTTCTCTCACCCCGAGCTCCTGACCTTCTCTCCCCCCACCCCCCGAGCTCCTGACCTTCTCTCCCCCCCACCCCGAGCTCCTGACCTTCTCGACCCCACCCCGAGCTCCTGACCTTCTCTCCCCCCACCCCCCGAGCTCCTGACCTTCTCTCCCCCCACCCCCCGAGCTCCTGACCTTCTCTCACCCCGAGCTCCTGACCTTCTCTCCCCCCACCCCCCGAGCTCCTGACCTTCTCTCACCCCGAGCTCCTGACCTTCTCTCCCCCCACCCCCCCGAGCTCCTGACCTTCTCTCACCCCGAGCTCCTGACCTTCTCTCCCCCCACCCCCCGAGCTCCTGACCTTCTCTCCCCCACCCCCCGAGCTCCTGACCTTCTCTCACCCCGAGCTCCTGACCTTCTCTCCCCCCACCCCGAGCTCCTGATCTTCTCTCCCCCCACCCCCCGAGCTCCTGACCTTCTCTCCCCCCCACCCCCCGAGCTCCTGAACTTCTCTCCCCCCCACCCCCCGAACTCCTGACCTTCTCTCCCCACCACCCCCCGAACTCCTGACCTTCTCTCCCCCCCACCCCCCGAGCTCCTGACCGTCTCTTCCCCTGAGCTCCTGACCTTCTCTCCCCCGCACCCCCGAGCTCCTGACCTTCTCTCCCCCACCTCGAGCTCCTGACCTTCTCTCCCCTCCACCCCGAGCTCCTGACCTTCTCTCCCCTCCCCCCCGAGCTCCTGACCTTCTCTCCCCCCCACCCCCCGAGCTCCTGACCTTCTTTCCCCCCACCCCGAGCTCCTGACCTTCTCTCCCCTCCACCCCGAGCTCCTGACCTTCTCTCCCCCCCACCCCCCGAGCTCCTGACCTTCTCTCCCCCCCACCCCGAGCTCCTGACCTTCTCTCCCCCACCCCCCAAGCTCCTGACCTTCTCTCCCCCCCACCCCGAGCTCCTGACCTTCTCTCCCCCACCCCCCAAGCTCCTGACCTTCTCTCCCCTCCACCCCGAGCTCCTGACATTCACTCCCTCCACCCCCCGAGCTCCTGACCTTCTCTCCCCCCACCCAGAGCTCCTCACCTTCTCTCACCCCACCCCGAACTCCTGACCTTCTCTCCCCCCCACCCCCCGAGCTCCTGACCTTCTCTCCCCCCTAGGTCCTGACCTTCTCTCCCCCCACCTCAAGCTCCTGACCTTCCCTCACCCCGAGCTCCTGACCTTCTCTCCCCCCACCCCGAGCTCCTGACCTTCACTCCCTCCACCCCCCGAGCTCCTGACCTTCTCTCCCCCCACCCAGAGCTCCTGACCTTCTCTCCCCCCACCCCGAACTCCTGACCTTCTCTCCCCCCCACCCCCCGAGCTCCTGACCTTCTCTCCCCCCTAGGTCCTGACCTTCTCTCCCCCCACCTCAAGCTCCTGACCTTCCCTCACCCCGAGCTCCTGAACTTCTCTCCCCCCAACCCCCCGAGCTCCTGACCTTCTCACGCCCTAGGTCCTGACCTTCTCTCCCCCCACCCCGAGCTCCTGACATTCTCTTCAACCGCCCCCCCACCCCCACAAAGACCAGGACGAGGGAGTCACACCTGTACTACCCCACACAGAGAGGCCCCAGGCAGTGAGTACAGATGTGGAGTTTCCCAATAGAACTGACGAAGATGATAGTAAGTTGGTCTGTACTCTGCATGCACAGGATCCTCCGAGCACCTGGTAAAACACTAGCGAAGAGTTCTGAACAACATTATCAAAGCCGCCTCTCTGTACCCGCTCTCTGTACCCGCTCTCTGTACCGGCTCTCTGTACCCGCTCTCTGTACCCACTCTCTGTACCCGCTCTCTGTACCCGCTCTCTGTACCCGCTCTCTCTATACCCGCTCTCTGTACCCGCTCTCTCTGTACCCGCTCTCTGTACACGCTCTCTGTACCCACAATCTCTGTACCCGCTCTCTGTACCCGCTCTCTGTACCGGCTCTGTGTACCCACAATCTCTGTACCCGCTCTCTGTACCCGCTCTCTGTACCCGCTCTCTGTACCCGCACTCTGTACCCGCTCTCTGTACCCGCTCTCTCTGTACCCGCTCTCTGTACCCGCACTCTCTGTACCCGCTCTCTGTACCCGCACTCTGTACCCGCTCTCTCTGTACCCACGCTCTCTGTACCCGCACTCTGTACCCGCGCTCTCTGTACCCGCGTGCTCTGTACCCGCTCTCTGTACCCGCTCTCTGTACCCACTCTCTGTACCCGCTCTCTCTGTACCCACGCTCTCTGTTCCTGCTCTCTGTACCCGCTCTCTCTGTACCCGCTCTCTGTACCCGCTCTCTGTACCCGCTCTCTGTACCCACGCTCTCTGTACCCGCTCTCTGTACCCGCGCACTCTGTACCCGCGCTCTCTGTACCGGCGCTCTCTGTACCCGCTCTCTGTACCCGCTCTCTGTACCCATGCTCTCTGTACCTGCTCTCTGCACCCGCTCTCTGTACCCGCGCTCTCGGTACCCGCTCTCTGTACCCGATCTCTGTACCTGCTCTCTATACCCACGCTCTCAGTACCTGCACTCTCTGTAGCCGCTCTCTGTACACGCTCTCTGTACCCGCTCTCTCTGTACCCGCTCTCTGTACCCACTCTCTGTACCCGCTCTCTGTACCCGCTCTCTGTAACCGCTCTCTGTACCCACGCTCTCTGTACCCGCTCTCTGTACCCACGCTCTCTCAACCCGCTCTCTGTACCCACACTCTCTGTACCCGCTCTCTGTACCCGATCTCTGTACCCGCTCTCTGTACCCACACTCTCTGTACCCGCTCTCTGTACCCGCTCTCTGAACCCACACTCTCTGTACCCGCTCTCTGTACCCGCTCTCTATACCCACGCTCTCTGTACCCGCTCTCTATACCCGCTCTCTGTACCCACTCTCTCTGTACCCGCTATCTGTACCCGCCCTCTGTACCCACGCTCTCTGTACCCGCTCTCTCTGTACCCGCTCTCTGTACCCACTCACTCTGTACCCGCTCTCTGTACCCGCTCTCTGTACCCACGCTCTCTGTACCCGCTCTCTCTGTACCCGCTCTCTGTACCCACGCTCTCTGTACCAACGCTCTCGGTACCCGCTCTCTGTACCCGCTCTCTGTACCCGCTCTCTGTACCCATGCTCTCTGTACCCGCTCTCTGTACCCGCTCTCTGTACCCACGCTCTCCGTACCCGCTCTCTGTACCCGCTCACTGTACCCACGCTCTCTGTACCCGCTCTCTGTACCCGCGCTCTCTGTAACTGCTCTCTGTGTACCCGCTCTCTGTACCCGATCTCTGTACCTGCTCTCTATACCCACGCTCTCTGTACCCGCGCTCTCTGTACCCGCTCTCTGTACACGCTCTCTGTACCCACGCTCTCTGTACCCGCTCTCTGTACCCGCTCACTGTACCCACGCTCTCTGTACCCGCTCTCTGTACCCGCGCTCTCTGTAACCGCTCTCTGTACCCGCTCTCTGTACCCGATCTCTGTACCTGCTCTCTATACCCACGCTCTCTGTACCCGCGCTCTCTGTACCCGCTCTCTGTACACGCTCTCTGTACCCGCTCTCTCTGTACCCGCTCTCTGTACCCACTCTCTGTACCCGCTCTCTGTACCCGCTCTCTGTACCCGCTCTCTGTACCCACGCTCTCTGTACCCGCTCTCTGTACCCACGCTCTCTCTACCCGCTCTCTGTACACACACTCTCTGTACCCGCTCTCTGTACCCGCTCTCTGTACCCGCTCTCTGTACCCACACTCTCTGTACCCGCTCTCTGTACCCGCTCTCTGTACCCGCTCTCTGTACCCGCTCTCTGAACCCACACTCTCTGTACCCGCTCTCTGTACCCGCTCTCTATACCCACGCTCTCTGTACCCGCTCTCTATACCCGCTCTCTGTACCCACTCTCTCTGTACCCGCTCTCTGTACCCGCCCTCTGTACCAACGCTCTCTGTACCCGCTCTCTGTACCCGCTCTCTGTACCCACTCTCTGTACCCTCTCTCTCTGTACCCAGCTCTCTGTCCTGCTCTCTTACCGCTCTCTCTGTACCCGCTCTCTGTACCGCTCTCTGTACCCGCTCTCTGTACCCCGCTCTCTGTACCACGCTCTCTGTACCCGCTTCTCTGTACCCGCGCTCTCTGTACCCGCGCTCTCTGTACCCGCGCTCTCTGTACCGCCTCTCTGTACCCGCTCTCTGTACCATGCTCTCTGTACCTGCTCTCTGTACCCGCCTCTCTGTACCCGCGCTGTATCCCTCTCTGTACCCGATCTCTGTACCCAGCTCTCTGTACCCCCTGCTCTCTGTACCCGCGCTCTCTGTACCCCGCTCTCTGTAACCCGCTCTCTGTACCCCGCTCTCTCTGTACCCGCTCTCTGTAACCCGCTCTTCTGTACCCCGCTCTCTGGTACCCGCTCTCTGTACCACGCCCTCTCTACCCGCTCTCTGTACCACACTCTCTGTACCCGCTCTCTGTACCCGCTCTCTCTGTACCCGCTCTCTTTACCCGCTCTCTGTACCCGCTCTCTCTGTACCCGCTCTCTGTACCCGCCCTCTGTACCAACGCTCTCTGTACCCGCTCTCTGTACCCGCTCTCTGTACCCACTCTCTGTACCCTCTCTCTCTGTACCCAAGCTCTCTGTTCCTGCTCTCTGTACCCGCTCTCTCTGTACCCGCTCTCTGTACCCGCTCTCTGTACCCGCTCTCTGTACCCGCTCTCTGTACCCATGCTCTCTGTACCCGCTCTCTGTACCCGCGCTCTCTGTACCCGCGCTCTCTGTACCCGCGCTCTCTGTACCCGCTCTCTGTACCCGCTCTCTGTACCCATGCTCTCTGTACCTGCTGTCTGTACCCGCTCTCTGTACCCGCGCTCTCGGTACCCGCTCTCTGTACCCGATCTCTGTACCTGCTCTCTATACCCACGCTCTCTGTACCCGCGCTCTCTTTACCCGCTCTCTGTACACGCTCTCTGTACCCGCTCTCTCTGTACCCGCTCTCTGTTCCCACGCTCTCTGTACCCGCTCTCTGTACCCACGCCCTCTCTACCCGCTCTCTGTACCCACACTCTCTGTACCCGCTCTCTGTACCCGCTCTCTCTGTACCCGCTCTCTTTACCCGCTCTCTGTACCCGCTCTCTCTGTTCCCGCTCTCTGTACCCGCTCTCTGTACCCGCTCTCTCTGTACCCATGTTCTCTGTACCCATTCGCTCTGTACCCAAATTCTCCCTACCCGCGCTCTCTCTGTACCCGCTCTCTGTACCCACACTCTCTGTACCCGCTCTCTGTACCCGCTCTCTGTACACACACTCTCTGTACCCGCTCTCTGTACCCGCTCTCTCTGTACCCGCTCTCTGTACCCGCTCTCTGTACCCGCTCTCTCTGTACCCGCTCTCTGTACCCACTCTCTCTATACCCGCTCTCTGTACCCGCTCTCTGTACCCACTCTCTCTATACCCGCTCTCTGTACCCGCTCTCTGTACCCGCTGTCTGTACCCGCTCTCTGTACCCACGCTCTCTGTACCCGCTCTCTGTACCAACGCTCTCTGTACCCGCTCTCTGTACCCGCGCTCTCTGTACCCACGTTCTCTGTACCCGCTCTCTGTACCCGCTCTCCCTGTACCCACATTCTCTGTACCCGCGCTCTCTGTACCCGCTCTCTGTACCCGCTCTCTGTACCCTCTCTCTGTACCCTCTCTCTGTACCCGCTCTCTGTACCCACTCTCTCTGTACCCGCGCTCTCTGTACCCACGTTCTCTGTACCCGCTCTCTGTACCACTCTCTCTGTACCCACTCTGTACCCGCTCTCTGTAACCGCTCTCTGTACCCGCTCTCTGTACCTGCTCTCTGTACCCACTCTCTGTACCCACTCTCTGTACCCGCTCTCTGTTCCTGCTCTCTGTATCCACTCTCTGTACCCGCTCTCTGTACCCACTCTCTCTGTACCCGCTCTCTGTACCCGCTCTCTGTACCCACTCTCTCTGTACCCGTTCTCGGTACCCACTCTCTGTACCCGCTCTCTCTGTACCTGCTCTCTGTACCCGCTCTCTGTACCCGCTCTCTGTACCCACAATCTCTGTACCCGCTCTCTGTACCCTCTCTCTGTACCCGCTCTCTGTACCCGCTCTCTGTACCCGCTCTCTCTGTACCCACAATCTCTGTACCCGCTCTCTGTACCCGCTCTCTGTACCCGCTCTCTGTACCCACAATCTCTGTACCCGCTCTCTGTACCCGCTCTCTGTACCCGCTCTCTTTACCCACTCTCTGTACCCGCGCCCCCTGTACCCGCTCTCTGTACCTGCTCTCTGTACCCACTCTCTGTACCCGCTCTCTCTGTACCCACGCTCTCTGTTCCTACTCTCTGTACCCGCTCTCTCTGTACCCGCTCTCTGTACCCACTCTCTCTGTACCCGCTCTCTGTACCCGCACTCTGTACCCGCTCTCTCTGTACCCGCTCTCTGTACCCGCTCTCTGTACCCGCTCTCTCTGTACCTGCTCTCTGTACCCGCTCTCTGTACCCGCTCTCTCTGTACCCGCTCTCTGTACCCATGTTCTCTGTACCCATTCGCTCTGTACCCAAATTCTCTTTACCCGCGCTCTCTGTACCCGCTCTCTGTACCCACTCTCTCTATACCCGCTCTCTGTACCCGCTCTCTGTACCCACTCTCTCTATACCCGCTCTCTGTACCCGCTCTCTGTACCCACTCTCTCTGTACCCGCTCTCTGTACCCGCTCTCTCTGTACCCGCTCTCTGTACCCGCTCTCTGTACCCGCTCTCTGTACCCGCTCTCTGTACCCGTGCTCTCTATACCCACGCTCTCTGTACCCGCTCTCTGTACCCGATCTCTGTACCCGCTCTCTGTACCCCACTCTCTGTACCCGCTCTCTGTACCCGCTCTCTGAACCCACGCTCTCTGTACCCACTCTCTGTACACGCTCTCTATACCACGCTCTCTGTACCCGCTCTCTGTACCCGTGCTCTCTGTACCCGATCTCTGTACCCGCTCTCTGTACCTGCTCTCTGTACCCACGCTCTCTGTACCCGCTCTCTGTACCCACGCTCTCTGTACCCAAGCTCTCTGTACCCGCTCTATGTACCCGCTCTCTGTACCCGCTCTCTGTACCCGCTCTCTGTACCCGCTCTCTGTACCCACGCTCTCTGTACCAGCTCTCTGTACCCGCGCTCTCTATACCCACGCTCTCTGTACCCGCTCTCTGTACCCACACTCTCTGGACCCGCTCTCTGTACCCGCTCTCTGTACCCACTCTCTGTACCCGCTCTCTGTACCCACACTCGCTGGACCCGCTCTCTGTACCCGCTCTCTGTACCCACACTCTCTGTACCCGCTCTCTGTACCCGCTCTCTGTACCCGCTCTCTATACCCATGCTCTCTGTACAAGCTCTCTGTTCCCACACTCTCTGTACCCGCTCTCTATACCCGCTCTCTGTACCCGCTCTCTGTACCCGCTCTCTGTACCCACTCTCTCTGTACCCGCACTCTGTACCCGCCCTCTGTACCCACGTTCTCTGTACCCGCTCTCTGTACCCGCTCTCTGTACCCGCGCTCTCTGTACCCGCTCTCTGTAGCCGCTCTCTGTACCCGCTCTCTGTACCCGCTCTCTCTGTAGCCACTCTCTGTACCCGCTCTCTGTACCCGCTCTCTCTGTACCCGCGCTCTCTGTACACGCGCTCTCTGTACCCGCTCTCTGTACCCGCGCTCTCTGTACCCGCTCTCTGTAACCGCTCTCTGTACCCGCTCTCTGTACCCACGCTCTCTGTACCTGGTCTCTGTACCCGCTCTCTGTACCCGCTCTCTGTACCCGCTCTCTGTACCCGCTCTCTCTGTACCCACGCTCTCTGTACCCGCTCTCTGTACCCACTCTCTCTGTACCCGCGCTCTCTGTACCCACTCTCTGTACCCGCTCTCTGTACCCGCTCTCTGTACCCACGCTCTCTGTACCCGCTCTCTGTACCCGCGCTCTCTGTACCCGCTCTCTGTACCCGCACTCTGTACCCACGCTCTCTGTACCTGCTCTCTGTACCCGCTCTCTGTACCCACGCTCTCTGTACCTGCGTTCTCTATACCCGCTTTCTGTACCCGCGCTCTCTGTACCCGCTCTCTGTACCCACGCTCTCTGTACATGCTCTCTGTACCCACGCTCTCTGTACCCGCGCTCTCTGTACCCGCTCTCTGTACCCACGCTCTCTGTACCCGCGCTCTCTGTACCCGCTCTCTGTACCCGTTCTCTCTGCCCACTCTCTCTGTACCCGCTCTCTGGTCCCACTCTCTCTGTACCCGCTCTCTGTACCCGCTCTCTGTACCCGCTCTCTGTACCCACGCTCTCTGTACCCGCTCTCTGTACCCGCGCTCTCTGTACCCGCGCTCTCTGTACCCACGCTCTCTGTACCCGCTCTCTGTACCCGCTCTCTGTACCCATGCTCTCTGTACCTGCTCTCTGTACCCGCTCTCTGTACCCGCGCTCTCGGTACCCGCTCTCTGTACCCGATCTCTGTACCTGCTCTCTATACCCACGCTCTCTGTACCCGCGCTCTCTGTACCCGCTCTCTGTACACGCTCTCTGTACCCGCTCTCTCTGTACCCGCTCTCTGTTCCCACGCTCTCTGTACCCGCTCTCTGTACCCACGCCCTCTCTACCCGCTCTCTGTACCCACACTCTCTGTACCCGCTCTCTGTACCCGCTCTCTCTGTACCCGCTCTCTTTACCCGCTCTCTGTACCCGCTCTCTCTGTACCCGCTCTCTGTACCCGCCCTCTGTACCAACGCTCTCTGTACCCGCTCTCTGTACCCACTCTCTGTACCCTCTCTCTCTGAACCCAAGCTCTCTGTTCCTGCTCTCTGTACCCGCTCTCTCTGTACCCGCTCTCTGTACCCGCTCTCTGTACCCGCTCTCTGTACCCGCTCTCTGTACCCACGCTCTCTGTACCCGCTCTCTGTACCCGCGCTCTCTGTACCCGCGCTCTCTGTACCCGCGCTCTCTGTACCCGCTCTCTGTACCCGCTCTCTGTACCCATGCTCTCTGTACCTGCTCTCTGTACCCGCTCTCTGTACCCCGCGCTCTCGTACCCCGCTCTCTGTACCCGCTCTCTGTACCTGCTCTCTGTACCCACGCTCTCTGTACCCGCGCTCTCTGTACCCGCTCTCTGTACACGCTCTCTGTACCCCTCTCTCTGTACCCGCTCTCTGTTCCCACGCTCTCTGTACCCGCTCTCTGTACC
>CM059434.1:68104744-68199954 GCA_030390025.1 Squalus acanthias | reverse complement strand
CCGCTCTCTCTGTACCTGCGCTCTCTGTACCCACGTTCTCTGTACCCGCTCTCTGTACCTGCTCTCTGTACCCATGCTCTCTGTACCCGCTCTCTGTACCCCCGCTCTCTGAACCCGCTCTCTGTACCCGCTCTCTGTACCTGCGCTCTCTGTACCCGCTCTCTCTGTAACCGCTCTCTGTACCCACTCTCTCTGTACCTGTGCTCTCTGTACCCGCTCTCTGTACCCACTCTCTGTACCCGCTCTCTGTACCTGCGCTCTCTGTACCGGCTCCTCTGTACCCGCTCTCTGTACCCATCTCTCTGTACCCGCTCTCTGTACCCACGCTCTCTGTACCCGCTCTCTGTACCCGCTCTCTGTACCCACTCTCTGTACCCGCTCTCTGTACCCGCTCTCTGTACCCGCTCTCTGTACCCGCTCTCTCTGTACCCGCTCTCTGTACCCTGCTCTCTGTACCCACACTCTCTGTACCCGCTCTCTGTACCCGCTCTCTGTACCCGCGCTCTCTGTACACACGCTCTCTCTGTACTCCGCTCTCTGTAACCCGCTCTCTGTACCCGCTCTCTGTACCCACGTTCTCTGTACCCGCGCACTCTGTACCCGCTCTCTGTACCTGCGCTCTCTGTACCCGCTCTCTCTGTACCCCGTCTCTCTGTACCCGCTCTCAGTACCCGGCTCTCTGTACCCGCTCTCTCTGTACCCCACGTTCTCTGTACTCCGCTCTCTGTACCCGCTCTCTGAACCCGCACTCTCTGTACCCGCTCTCTGAACCCGCACTCTCTGTACCTGCTCTCTGTACCCGCACTCTCTGTACGCGCATTCTCTGTATCCGCTCTCTGTACCCGCACTCTCTGTACCCGCTCTCTGTACCCGGTCTCTGTACCCGCGCTCTCTGTACCCACTCTCTGTACCCGCTCTCTGTACCCGCTCTCTGTATCCGCGCTCTCTGTACCCGCTCTCTGTACCCGCGCTCTCTGTACCCGCTCTCTCTGTACCTGCTCTCTGTACCCGCGCTCTCTTTACCCGTTCTCTGTACCCGCGCTCTCTGTACCCGCTCTCTCTGTACCCCCGCTCTCTGTACCCGCTCTCTCTGTACCTGCTCTCTGTACCCGCGCTCATCTTTACCCGTTCTCCTGTACCCGCGCTCTCTGTACCCGCTCTCTCTGTACCCTGCTCTCTGTACCCGCCTCTCTTTACCCTGTTCTCTGTACCCGCGCTCTCTGTACCCCTCTCTCTTTACCCGCTCTCTGTACCCGCTCTCTGTACCTGCGCTCTTGTACCCACTCTCTCTGTACCCGCTCTCTGTACCCGTCTCTCTGTACCCGCTCTCTGTACCTGCTCTCTGTACCCTGCTCTCTGTACCCGCTCTCTGTACCCAGCTCTCTGTACCCGCTCTCTGTACCCGCTCTCTGTACCTCGCTCTCTGTACCCGCTCTCTCTGTACCCGCTCTCTGTACCCGCTCTCTGTACCCGCTCTCTGTACCCGCTCTCTGTACCCGCTCTCTGTACCCGCTCTCTGTACCCGCTCTCTGTACCCGCTCTCTGTACCCACTCTCTGTACCCGCTCTCTGTACCCTCTCTCTGTACCCGCTCTCTGTACCCGCTCTCTGTACCCGCTCTCTGTACCCGCATCTCTGTACCCGCTCTCTGTACCGCTCTCTCTGTACCCGCACTCTGTACCCGCTCTCTGTACCACGCTCTCTGTACCCGCTCTCTGTACCCCGCTCTCTGTACCCACGTCTCTGTACCCGCTCTCTGTACCCGCTCTCTGTACCCGCTCTCTGTACCCGCTCTCTGTACCCGCTCTCTGTACCCGCTCTCTGTACCCGCTCTCTCTGTACCCGCTCTCTGTACCCGCTCTCTGTACCCACTCTCTGTACCCGCTCTCTGTACCCCGCTCTCTCTGTACCCGCTCTCTGTACCCGCTCTCTGTACCCGCTCTCTCTGTACCCGCTCTCTGTACCCGCTCTCTGTACCCGCTCTCTGTACCCGCTCTCTGTACCCGCTCTCTGTACCCGCTCTCTGTACCCGCTCTCTCTGTACCCGCTCTCTGTACCCGCTCTCTGTACCCACTCTCTGTACCCGCTCTCTGTACCCGCTCTCTGTACCCACTCTCTGTACCCTCTCTCTGTACCCCGCTCTCTGTACCCGCTCTCTGTACCCGCTCTCTGTACCCGCTCTCTGTACCCACTCTCTCTGTACCCGCTCTCTGTACCCGCTCTCTGTACCCGCTCTCTGTACCCGCTCTCTGTACCACGCTCTCTGTACCCACTCTCTCTGTACCCGCTCTCTGTACCCGCTCTCTGTACCCGCTCTCTGTACCCGCTCTCTGTACCCACGCTCTCTGTACCCGCTCTCTCTGAACCCCGCTCTCTGTACTCGCTCTCTCTGTACCCGCTCTCTCTGTACCCGCTCTCTGTACCCGCTCTCTGTACCCGCTCTCTGTACCTGCTCTCTGTACCCGCTCTCTGTACCCACTCTCTGTACCCACTCTCTCTGTACCCGCTCTCTGTACCCCGCTCTCTGTACCCGCTCTCTGTACCCGCTCTCTCTGTATCCACTCTCTATACCCGCTCTCTGTACCCGCTCTCTTTATCCGCTCTCTGTACCCACTCTCTGTACCCGCTCTCTGTACCCCGCTCTCTGTACCCGCTCTCTGTACCCGCTCTCTGTACCCGCTCTCTCTGTACCCACTCTCTGTACCCACTCTCTGTTACCCGCTCTCTGTATCCGCTCTCTGTACCCGCTCTCTGTACCCACTCTCTCTGTACCCGCTCTCTGTACCCACTCTCTCTGTACCTGCTCTCTGTACCCGCTCTCTGTACCCACTCTCTCTGTACCCGCTGTCTGTACCCGCTCTCTGTATCCGCTCTCTGTACCCGCTCTCTGTACCCGCGCTCTCTGTACCCGCGCTCTCTGTACCCGCTCTCTCTGTACCCGCTCTCTGTACCCGCTCTCTGTACCCACTCTCTCTGTACCCACTCTCTGTGTCCGCTCTCTGTACCCACTCTCTCTGTACCCGCTCTCTGTACCCACTCTCTGTATCCGCTCTCTCTTTACCCGCTCTCTCTGTACCCGCTCTCTCTGTACCCGTGCTCTGTACCCGCTCTCTCTCTACCCGCTCTCTGTACCCGCTCTCTCTGTACCCGCTCTCTCTGTATCCGCTCTCTCTCTACCCGCTCTCTATACCCTCTCTCTCTATACCCACTCTCTGTACCTGCGCTCTGTGTACCCGCTCTCTGTACCCGCTCTCTCTGTACCCGCTCTCTCTGTACCCGCTGTCTCTGTACCTGCTCTCTGTACCCGCTTCTGTACCCGCTCTCTGTACCAGCTCTCTGTAGCCGGCTCTCTCTGTACCCGCTCTCTGTACCTGCGCTCTCTGTACCCGCTCTCTGTACACGCTCTCTCTGTATCCGCGCTCTCTGTACCCGCTCTCTGTACCTGCGCTCTCTGTACCCGCTCTCTTGTACCCCGTCTCTCTGTACCCGCTCTCTGTACCCTCGCTCTCTGTCCCCCGCTCTCTGTACCCGCTCTCTGTACCCGCTCTCTCTGTACCCGCTCTCTGTACCCGCTCTCTGTACCCGCGCTCTCTGTACCCGCTTCTCTGTACCCGCTCTCTGTACCGCTCTCTCTGTACCACGCTCTCTGTACCCTCTCTCTGTACCCACTCTCTGTACCCGCTCTCTGACCCGCTCTCTGTACCGCTCTCTGTACCCGCTCTCTGTACCCGCTCTCTGTACCCGCTCTCTGTACCCGCGCCTCTGTACCCGCTCTCTGTATCCGCTCTCTGTACCCGCTCTCTGTACCCGCGCTCTCTGTACCCGCGCTCTCTGTACCCGCTCTCTGTACCCACTCTCTCTGTACCCACTCTCTGTGTCCGCTCTCTGTACCCACTCTCTCTGTACCCGCTCTCTGTACCCACTCTCTGTATCCGCTCTCCCTGTACCCGCTCTCTCTGTACCCGCTCTCTCTGTACCCACGCTCTCTGTACACGCTCTCTGTACCCACTCTCTGTACCCGCTCTCTCTGGACCCACGCTCTCTGTTCCTGCTCTCTGTACCTGCTCTCTGTACCCGCTCTCTGTACCCGCTCTCTGTACCCAGCTTCTCTGTACCCGCTCTCTGTACCCGCTCTCTGTACCCGCTCTCTCTGTACCCGCTCTCTGTAACCGCTCTCTGTACCCGCTCTCGGTACCCATGCTCTCAGTACCCGCTCTCTGTACCCACTCTCTGTACCCGCGCTCTCTGTACCCGCTCTCTCTACCTGCTCTCTGTACCCGCGCTCTCTGTACCCGCTCTCTGTACCCGCTCTCTGTACCCGCTCTCTGTACCCGCTCTCTCTGTACCCACGCTCTCTATACCCACGCTCTCTGTACCCGCTCTCTGTACCCACTCTCTGTACCCACTCTCTATACCCACACTCTCTGTACCCGCTCTCTATACCCACGCTCTCTGTGCCCGCTCTCTGTACCCACGCTCTCTATACCCACGCTCTCTGTACCCGCTCTCTGTACCCGCTCTCTGTACCCGCTCTCTCTACCCACGCTCTCTGTACCCGCTCTCTGTACCCGCACTCTGTACCCGCTCTCTGTACCCACGCTCTCTGTACACGCTCTCTGTACCCATGCTCTCTGTACCCGCTCTCTGTACCCGTGCTCTCTATACCCACGCTCTCTGTACCCGCTCTCTGTACCCGCGCTCTCTATACCCACGCACTCTGTACCCGCTCTCTATACCCACGCTCTCTGTACCCGCTCTCTGTACCCGCTCTCTGTACCCGCTCCCTGTACCCGCTCTCTATACCCACGCTCTCTGTACCCGCTCTCTGTACCCACGCTCTCTGTACCCGCTCTCTGTACCCACGCTCTCTGTACCCGCTGTCTATACCCGCTCTCTGTACCCGCTCTCTGTACCCGCTCTCTGTACCCGCTCTCTGTACCCGCGCTCTCTGTACCCGCTCTCTGTACCCGCTCTCTGAACCTGCTCTCTGTTCCCGCTCTCTGTACCCAAGCTGTCTGTACCCGCTCTCTGTACCCGCTCTCTGTACACACGCTCTCTGTACCCGCGCTCTCTGTACACGCTCTCTGTACCCGCTCTCTCTGTACCCGCTCTCTGTACCCGCTCTCTGTACCGCGCTCTCTGTACCCACGTTCTCTGTACCCCGCTCTCTGTACCCTGCTCTCTGTACCCCGCTCTCTGTACCCGCTCTCTGTACCCCGCTCTCTGTACCCGCTCTCTGTACCCGCTCTCTGTACCTGCGCTCTCTGTACCCGGCTCTCTCTGTACCCGCTCTCTGTACCCACTCTCTCTGTACCTGTGCTCTCTGTACCCGCTCTCTGTACCCACTCTCTGTACCCGCTCTCTGTACCTGCGCTCTCTGTACCGGCTCTCTCTGTAACCGCTCTCTGTACCCACTCTCTCTGTACCCGCTCTCTGTACCCACGCTCTCTGTACCCGCTCTCTGTACCCGCTCTCTATACCCACTCTCTGTACCCGCTCTCTGTACCCACGCTCTCTGTTCCCGCTCTCTGTACCCGCTCTCTCTGTACCCGCTCTCTGTACCTGCTCTCTGTACCCACACTCTCTGGACCCGCTCTCTGTACCCGCTCTCTGTACCCGCTCTCTGTACCCGCGCTCTCTGTACCCGCTCTCTCTGTACCCACGTTCTCTGTACCCGCTCTCAGTACCGGCTCTCTGTACCCGCTCTCTCTGTACCCACGTTCTCTGTATCCGCTCTCTGTACCCGCTCTCTGAATCCGCACTCTCTGTACCCGCTCTCTGAACCCGCACTCTCTGTAACTGCTCTCTGTACCCGCACTCTTTGTACGCGCATTCTCTGTATCCGCTCTCTGTACCGGCACTCTCTGTACCCGGTCTCTGTAGCCGCGCTCTCTGTACCCGCTCTCTGTACCCACTCTCTGTACCCGCTCTCTGTACCCGCGCTCGCTTTACCCGTTCTCTGTACCCGCGCTCTCTGTACCCGCTCCCTCTGTACCCGCTCTCTGTACCGCTCTCTCTGTACTCGCGCTCTCTGTACTCGCGCTCTCTGTACCCACTCTCTGTACCCGCTCTCTCTGTATCCGCTCTCTCTGTATCCGCTCTGTCTGTACCCGCAATCTCTGTACCCGCTCTCTGTACCCACTCTCTCTGAACCCGCTCTCTGTACCCGCACTCTCTGTACCCGCTCTCTCTGAACCCGCTCTCTGTACCTGCTCTCTCTGTACCCGCACTCTCTACCCGCTCTCTATACCCGCTCTCTGTACCCGCTCTCTGTACCCGCTCTCTGTACCCGCTCTCTGTACCCGCGCTCTCTGTACCCGCTCTCTGTACCCGCTCTCTGAACCTGCTCTCTGTACCCGCTCTCTGTACCCAGCTGTCTGTACCCGCTCTCTGTACCCGCTCTCTGTACACCGCTCTCTGTACCCGGGCTCTCTGTACCCGCTCTCTGTACCCGCTCTCTGTACCCGCTCTCTGTACCCGCTCTCTGTACCCCGCTCTCTGTACCCGCTCTCTGTACCCAGCTCTCTGTACCGCGCTCTCTGTACCCGCTCTCTGTACCCCTCTCTCTGTACCGCTCTCTGTACCCTCGCTCTCTGTACCCACTCTCTGTACCCGCTCTCTGTACCCGCTCTCTGTACCCGCTCTCTGTACCACGCTCTCTGTACCCGCTCTCTGTACCCGCTCTCTCTGTACCCGCTCTCTGTACCCGCTCTCTGTACCCGCTCTCTGTACCGCTCTCTGTACCCGCGCTCTCTGTACCCGCTCTCTCTGTACCCGCTCTCTGTACCCACTCTCTCTGTACCCGCTCTCTGTACCGCGCTCTCTGTACCCGCTCTCTGTAACCGCTCTCTGTACCCGCTCTCTGTACCCGCTCTCTGTACCCACGCTCTCTGTTCCCGCTCTCTGTACCCGCTCTCTCTGTACCCGCTCTCTGTACCTGCTCTCTGTACCCACACTCTCTGGACCCGCTCTCTGTACCCGCTCTCTGTACCCGCTCTCTGTACCCGCGCTCTCTGTACCCACGCTCTCTGTACACGCTCTCTGTACCCACTCTCTGTACCCGCTCTCTGTACCCGCGCTCTCTGTACACACGTTCTCTGTACCCGCTCTCTGTAACCGCTCTCTGTACCCGCTCTCTCTGTACCCACGTTCTCTGTACCCGCGCACTCTGTACCCGCTCTCTGTACCCGCGCTCTCTGTACCCGCTCTCTCTGTACCCACGCTCTCTGTACCCGCTCTCAGTACCGGCTCTCTGTACCCGCTCTCTCTGTACCCACGTTCTCTGTACCCGCTCTCAGTACCGGCTCTCTGTACCCGCTCTCTCTGTACCCACGTTCTCTGTATCCGCTCTCTGTACCCGCTCTCTGAACCCGCACTCTCTGTACCCGCTCTCTGAGCCCGCACTCTCTGTACCTGCTCTCTGTACCCGCACTCTCTGTACGCGCATTCTCTGTATCCGCTCTCTGTACCCGCACTCTCTGTACCCGCTCTCTGTACCCGGTCTCTGTACCCGCGCTCTCTGTACCCGCTCTCTGTACCCGCTCTCTGTACCCGCTCTCTGTACCCGCGCTCTCTTTACCCGTTCTCTGTACCCGCGCTCTCTGTACCCGCTCTCTCTGTACCCGCTCTCTGTACCCGCTCTCTCTGTACTCGCGCTCTCTGTACTCGCGCTCTCTGTACCCACTCTCTGTACCCGCTCTCTCTGTATCCGCTCTCTCTGTATCCGCTCTGTCTGTACCCGCAATCTCTGTACCCGCTCTCTGTACCCACTCTCTCTGAACCCGCTCTCTGTACCCGCACTCTCTGTACCCGCTCTCTCTGAACCCGCTCTCTGTACCTGCTCTCTCTGTACCCGCACTCTCTACCCGCTCTCTGTACATGCCCTCTGTACCCGCTCTCTGTACCCGCTCTCTGTACCCACTCTCTCTGTACCCGCTCTCTCTGCACCCACTCTCTCTGTACCCGCTCTCTGTACCCGCTCTCTGTACCCGCTCTGTGTACCCGCACTCTGTACCCGCTCTCTGTACCCACTCTCTGTACCCGCTCTCTGTACCCGCTCTCTCTGTACCCGTGCTCTGTACCCGCTCTCTGTACCCGATCTCTGTACCCACTCTCTGTACCCACTCTCATTACCCGCTCTCTGTACCCACTCTCTGTACCCACTCTCTGTACCCTCTCTCTGTACCCACTCTCTGTACCCACTCTCTGTACCCACTCTCTCTGTACCCGCTCTCTGTACCCACTCTCTGTACCCACTCTCTCTGTACCCGCTCTCTCTGTACCCGCTCTCTCTGTACCCGCTCTCTCTGTACCCGCTCTCTGTACCCGCTCTCTGTACCCGCTCTCTGTACCCACGCTCTCTGTACCCGCTCTCTGTACCCGCTCTCTGTACCCGCTCTCTGTACCCGCTTCTCTGTACCCGCTCTCTGTACCCGCTCTCTGTACCCGGCTCTCTGTACCCGTCTCTCTGTACCCGCTCTCTGTACCCGCTCTCTGTACCCGCTCTCTGTACCCGCTCTCTGTACCCACTCTCTGTACCCGCTCTCTGTACCCGCTCTCTGTACCCGCTCTCTGTACCCGCTCTCTGTACACGCTCTCTGTACCCGCTCTCTGTACCCGCTCTCTGTACCGCTCTCTCTGTACCCGCTCTCCTGTACCCGCTCTCTGTACCCGCTCTCTGTACCCGCTCTCTGTACCCCGCTCTCTGTACCCACGCTCTCTGTACCCGCTCTCTGTACCCGCTCTCTGTACCCGCTCTCTGTACCCTTCTCTCTGTACCCACTCTCTGTACCCGCTCTCTGTACCCGCTCTCTGTACCCACTCTCAGTACCCACTCTCTCTGTACCCGCTCTCTGTACCCGCTCTCTGTATCCGCTCTCTGTACCCGCTCTCTCTGTACCCACTCTCTCTGTACCCGCTCTCTGTAACCGCTCTCTGTACCCGCTCTCTGTACCCACTCTCTGTACCCGGTCTCTGTACCCGCGCTCTCTGTACCCGCTCTCTGTACCCGCTCTCTGTACCCGCTCTCTGTACCCGCGCTCTCTTTACCCGTTCTCTGTACCGCGCTCTCTGTACCCGCTCTCTCTGTACCCGCTCTCTGTACCCGCTCTCTCTGTACTCGCGCTCTCTGTACTCGCGCTCTCTGTACCCACTCTCTGTACCCGCTCTCTCTGTATCCGCTCTCTCTGTATCCGCTCTGTCTGTACCCGCAATCTCTGTACCCGCTCTCTGTACCCACTCTCTCTGAACCCGCTCTCTGTACCCGCACTCTCTGTACCCGCTCTCTCTGTACCCGCTCTCTCTGTACCCGCTCTCTCTGTACCCGCTCTCTCTGTACCCGCTCTCTGTACCCGCTCTCTGTACCCGCTATCTCTGTACCCGCTCTCTCTGTACCCGCTCTCTCTGTAACCCGCTCTCTGTACCCGCTTTCTGTACCCGCTCTCTCTGTACCCGCTCTCTCTGTACCCGCTCTCTGTACCCGCTCTCTGTATCCGCTCTCTGTACCCGCTCTCTCTGTACCCACTCTCTGTATCCGCTCTCTGTACCCGCTCTCTGTACCCGCTCTCTGTACCCGCTCTCTTTATCTGCTCTCTGTACCCGCTCTCTGTAACCGCTCTCTGTACCCGCTCTCTCTGTACCCGCTCTCTCTGTACCCGCTCTCTGTACCGCTCTCTTTATCCGCTCTCTGTACCCGCTCTCTGTACCCGCTCTCTCTGTTCCCGTGCTCTGTACCCACACTCTGTACCCGATCTCTGTACCTACTCTCTGTTCCCACTCTCTGTACCCACTCTCTGTACCCACTCTCTGTACCCACTCTCAGTACCCACTCTCTCTGTACCCGCTCTCTGTACCCGCTCTCTGTATCCGCTCTCTGTACCCGCTCTCTCTGTACCCACTCTCTCTGTACCCGCTCTCTGTAACCGCTCTCTGTACCCGCTCTCTGTACCCGCTCTCTGTACCCGGTCTCTGTACCCGCGCTCTCTGTACCCGCTCTCTGTACCCGCTCTCTGTACCCGCTCTCTGTACCCGCGCTCTCTTTACCCGTTCTCTGTACCCGCGCTCTCTGTACCCGCTCTCTCTGTACCCGCTCTCTGTACCCGCTCTCTCTGTACTCGCGCTCTCTGTACTCGCGCTCTCTGTACCCACTCTCTGTACCCGCTCTCTCTATATCCGCTCTCTCTGTATCCGCTCTGTCTGTACCCGCAATCTCTGTACCCGCTCTCTGTACCCACTCTCTCTGAACCCGCTCTCTGTACCCGCACTCTCTGTACCCGCTCTCTCTGTACCCGCTCTCTCTGTACCCGCTCTCTCTGTACCCGCTCTCTTTATCCGCTCTCTGTACCCGCTCTCTGTACCCGCTCTCTCTGTTCCCGTGCTCTGTACCCACACTCTGTACCCGATCTCTGTACCTACTCTCTGTTCCCACTCTCTGTACCCACTCTCTGTACCCACTCTCTGTACCCACTCTCAGTACCCACTCTCTCTGTACCCGCTCTCTGTACCCGCTCTCTGTATCCGCTCTCTGTACCCGCTCTCTCTGTACCCACTCTCTCTGTACCCGCTCTCTGTAACCGCTCTCTGTACCCGCTCTCTGTACCCGCTCTCTGTACCCACTCTCTGTACCCACTCTCTCTGTACCCGCTCTCTGTACCCGCTCTCTGTACCCGCTCTCTCTGTACCCGCTCTCTCTGAACCCGCTCTCTGTACTCGCTCTCTCTGTACCCGCTCTCTCTGTACCCGCTCTCTGTACCCGCTCTCTGTACCCGCTCTCTGTACCTGCTCTCTGTACCCGCTCTCTGTACCCACTCTCTGTACCCACTCTCTCTGTACCCGCTCTCTGTACCCGCTCTCTGTACCCGCTCTCTGTACCCGCTCTCTCTGTACCCGCTCTCTCTGTATCCACTCTCTGTACCCGCTCTCTCTGTACCCGCTCTCTTTATCCGCTCTCTGTACCCACTCTCTGTACCCGCTCTCTGTACCCGCTCTCTGTACCCGCTCTCTGTATCCGCTCTCTGTACCCGCTCTCTCTGTACCCACTCTCTGTACCCACTCTCTCTGTACCCGCTCTCTGTATCCGCTCTCTGTACCCGCTCTCTGTACCCACTCTCTCTGTACCCGCTCTCTGTACCCACTCTCTCTGTACCCGCTCTCTGTACCCGCTCTCTGTACCCACTCTCTCTGTACCCGCTGTCTGTACCCGCTCTCTGTATCCGCTCTCTGTACCCGCTCTCTGTACCCGCGCTCTCTGTACCCGCGCTCTCTGTACCCGCTCTCTCTGTACCCGCTCTCTGTACCCGCTCTCTGTACCCAGCTCTCTGTACCCGCTCTCTGTACCCGCTCTCTGTACCGCTCTCTCTGTACCCGCTCTCTGTACCCACTCTCTGTACCCGCTCTCTCTGTACCCGCGCTCTCTGTACCCGCTCTCTCTGTACCCGCTCTCTGTACCCGCTCTCTGTACCCGCTCTCTGTACCCCGCTCTCTGTACCCGCTCTCTGTACCCGCTCTCTGTACCCACGCTCTCTGTACCCGCTCTCTGTACCCGCTCTCTGTACCCGCTCTCTGTACCCGCTCTCTGTACCCGCTCTCTGTACCGCTCTCTCTGTACCCGCTCTCTCTGTACCCGCTCTCTGTACCCGCTCTCTGTACCCGCTCTCTGTACCCGCTCTCTCTGTACCCGCTCTCTGTACCCGCTCTCTGTACCCGCTCTCTGTACCCGCTCTCTCTGTACCTCGCTCTCTGTACCCGCTCTCTGTACCGCTCTCTCTGTACCCGCTCTCTGTACCCGCTTCTCTGTACCCGCTCTCTGTACCCGCTCTCTGTACCGCCTCTCTGTTGCCCGCGCTCTCTGTACCCGTCTCTCTGTACCGCTCTCTGTACCCGCTCTCTCTGTACCCGCTCTCTGGTACCCTCTCTCTGTACACGCTCTCTGTACCCGCTCTCTGTACCTCGCTCTCTGTACCCGCTCTCTGTACCCTCTCTCTGTACCCGCTCTCTCTGTACCCGCTCTCTGTATCCGCTCTCTCTGTACCCGCTCTCTCTGTACCCGCTCTCTGTACCCGCTCTCTGTATCCGCTCTCTGTACCCGCTCTCTCTGTACCCTGCTCTCTGTACCCGCTCTCTGTACCCGCTCTCTGTACCCCGCTCTCTGACCCGCTCTCTGTACCGCTCTCTCTGTACCCGCTCTCTGTACCCGCTCTCTGTACCCGCTCTCTGTACCCGCTCTCTGTACCCACTCTCTCTGTACCCGCTCTCTGTACCCGCTCTCTGTACCGCTCTCTCGTACCCACGCTCTCTGTACACTCTCTCTGTCCCCGCTCTCTGTACCCGCTCTCTTTACCCGCTCTCTCTGTACCCGCTCTCTGTACCCACTCTCTCTGTACCTGCTCTCTGTACCCGCTCTCTGTACCCGCTCTCTGTACCCGCTCTCTCTGTACCCGCTCTCTGTACCCGCTCTCTGTACCCGCTCTCTGTACCCGCTCTCTCTGTACCCGCTCTCTGTACCCGCTCTCTCTGTAACCGCTCTCTGTACCCGCTCTCTGTACCCGCTCTCTCTGTACTGCCTCGCCCCACCAGAATGTGTATGATAGTTGAACAGCTAGAGAAAATAAATAGAAACATGCCCCCAAAATTATCCTGGAACCGAAGCTGAAGTCAAAGATGATAAGATGAGTCCGAAGTCAATCCGGATCCTTTAATAGTTTTACAAGAATTACATCTCCAACAAATGAAGTGATGACTACTGAACACATTCCTGTCCTCGCCACATCAGCTAAAGGCCAATGTTTCCGGAACATTCAGCTGGAAGCCTATAGCTTCATCTGTTTCCCATTGTCACAACAATTAGATTCTCTGTAACTAGGGAACACCAGCAGTCAGGCTTCAGCATTATAGGAGCAAATGGCACGAGCATTGTGGCCTAGTCACGCTGTGAGGCCTGAGCTAAGAAAGGGCCAACACGCCATGAGGCCCAGCTGTAGCAGCCCTGCCTGAACAACCGTACTCAGCAAAGGAGCTCCTGACAAATGCTAATTGATTCCATTATTATTGCCAGCCTCGTAGTTTGAAAGGCAAACAAGTCCTGTAGCTGCTGACAGCGTTTTAATTACTAACGCTGCAATCTCCAATCCCGCTGTACAGCGAGGCAGAGTCAGCTGATTAATTAGAGAAGAGCGCCAGAAACACCCTGAGGGGTCGCACAGTTGTTCATTCAGACTGTAATAACATACTTTACATGTCTAGAAAAACCAAGCGACCGATTTAACACGGAGCTCTTAACCATTTATCAATGGCTTCTTCTTTTATTGGGCTTCAGCAGGGAATTTACTGAAAAAAATAGTAATGGCACTTTGGCTTGAGGGTTCATTTATTTATCACACCTCCCCCCCGCTGTCCCCCGACTGCTGTATGGCCCGTTCTCAGCATGTATCCAAGGGCTGTGAGAGCGTGCATCGAGCGTGAGTGAATGTGTGTGAGTGTGAGTGAATGTGTGTGAGTGTGAGTGAATGTGTGAGAGTGTGAGTGTGAGTGAATGTGTGTGAGTGTGAGTGAATGTGTGAGTGTGAGAGTGTGAGTGTGAGTGAATGTGTGAGTGTGTGAGTGTGAGTGAATGTGTGAGTGTGAGTGTGAGTGAATGTGTGAGAGTGTGAGTGTGAGTGAATGTGTGAGAGTGTGAGTGTGAGTGAATGTGTGAGTGAGTGAATGTGTGAGTGTGAGAGTGTGAGTGTGAGTGAATGTGTGAGAGTGTGAGTGTGAGTGAATGTGTGAGCATGTGAGTGTGAGTGAATGTGTGTGAGTGTGTGTGAGTGAATGTGTGAGAGTGTGAGTGTGAGTGAATGTGTGAGAGTGTGAGTGTGAGTGAATGTGTGAGAGTGTGAGTGTGTGTGAGTGTGAGGGAGACTTGGCGTGAGTCTGAGAGTGAGTGTGAGAATGTGAATGAGTGAGAGTGTGAGTGAGTGTGTGAAAGTGTGAGTTAGTTTGTGTCGAGTGTGAGTTAGTTTGTGTCGAGTGTGAGTTAGTTTGTGTCGAGTGTGAGTTAGTTTGTGTCGAGTGTGTTCTTTTGCTGAATCACCAAACACCCTATCCTTTAAAGGACGCGATGCGGAGATGCCGGTGTTGGACTGGGGTGGACAAAAATGAGAAGTCGCACAACACCAGGTTATAGTCCAACAGTTTTATTTGAAATCACAAGCTTTCGGAGCTATCGATCGCCCCTTCCTCAGGTGAAGTCACCTGAGGAAGGGGCGATCGATAGCTCCGAAAGCTTGTGATTTCAAATAAAACTGTTGGACTATAACCTGGTGTTGTGCGACTTCTCATTTTTAAAGGACGCAGCATGGATTATGAGGCAGTCAGTACATGAGGCAATCTACGCTCTGTGATATTTCTCTGATGATAGACCTCCGGCTCCTGGAAGGGGCAAGTGTGAACCAGTGAGCGTTTAATGAGGAGCCGAACACTGTGAAGGTGACGTGGGTGAGGTAAAGCTTCTAGTCTGACCGATTTTTATGCTTCACAACAAAACTGTAATGAAACAAAACCCAAAAGGAAAGGGGAAGAAGAGAAAGATGTACAGTAGAGTTTTTACTTTGAGCCTTTCAGCATCAAATAGATATAAGTTAGCGATGTGACTGAGCATGATCTTCCCTTTCTGAAGCCATTGGCTACCAGTAACTAGGTTATTATTTTACAGATTGTCAGGTTTACTTCCGATAATCAATTCCACTATTCTAAATGAAATGAAGGTGGGACTGATGGGTCTATAGTTGCTTGTGTGTGTCTGCTTTATCACCTCTTTGAATATGGGCCCCACATTAGCTTGTTTCCAATCTACTGGCACCTCCCCAGTGTCCACTGACTCCATCATAACGAGCATCTGTGCCTCACAATCTCCCCCCTGGTCTCTCTCAGCACTCTGTGAGGAATCTCCAGTTATTAGATTCTAACTCACAGTTTCACTTAACAGGTTCTGTCAGGCTGTGTCCACTCTCAGCTCAGTATGCTCAGAATTAGAAAAAGCAAGAAATAACTTGCATTTATATAGCGCCTTTCACGACCTCAGGATGTCCCAAAGCGCTTCACAGCGAAGGAAGTACTTTTGAAGTGTAGTCACTGTTATAATGTAGGAAACGCAGCAGCCAATTTGTGCACAGCAAGCTCCCACAAACAACAATGAGATAATGAACAGATAATCTGTTTTAGTGATGTTGGTTGAGGGATAAATATTGGCGAGGACACCGGGGATAACTGCTTTAAAGTCTCATCCCAAAGACAGCATCTCCAATAGTGCAGCACTCCCTCAGTAATGCATTGGAGTGTCAGCCGGGATTATGTGCTCAAGTCTCTGGAGTGGGACCTGAACCCACACCCTTCTAACTCAGAGTCAAGAGCATTGTCATGGCGAGAGTGTTACAACTGAGCCAAGGCTGATACTAGACAAGACTGGGAGTAGGGACCCAACATTGTGTCATCAGGTTGGTAATGTTTTAAAACTTGAGCTGTGGCTACAAGAGCAGGTCAGAGGCTGGGTATTCTGTGGCGAGTGTCTCACCTCCTGACTCCCCAAAGCCTTTCCACCATCCACAAGGCACAAGTAAGGAGTGTGATGGAATACTCTCCACTTGCCTGGATGAGTGCAGCTCCAACAACACTCAAGAAGCTCGACGCCATCCAGGACAAAGCAGCCCGCTTGATTGGCACCCCATCCACCACCTTACACATTCACTCCCTCCACCACCGGCGTACCGTGGCTGCAGTGTGTACCATCTACAAGATGCACTGCAGCAACTCACCAAGGCTTCTTCGGCAGCACCTCCCAAACCCACGACCTAGAAGCTGAGCCTGAGGACGTAACCGGGCATCAACAGACCAGCAGTGGGCAGCGGATCATTACAGGGAATTCTTTCATGTTACACTGATGGGTGCTGCACCATGTCAAGTGATTCAATATTCCAGCCTCTCCTAGCCGATTGACAGCGGTCACGCGAGACAGACCCCCTTGGCACCTGACTCCTGCTGGCCCCAGCCCAAGTCTCGACTGGCAATCTGGCAGACGGTGGGGCAGCTGCTGCTTTATTCATTCTGTGCCTCCGATTTGAAGAAGCCGCATTATTTACTGGCCCTGTCACATAATTACTGAGTGATTCACCAGTACGAGAGCTTTGACTGAAACTGCAGAGTGCTCAATAAATATAGGAGCGGTGAATCGGCTACAGCGAGAGTGAGGGCCAGTCGTGGGCAAAACGTGTCAACGTGTTTACGTTGCTCACGGACCCTGGCAGCTCCAGAGAATTCCAGCCTCTCACCGTTTAGCCAATGACACTGAAACAAATCCGAATATTTACAACAATGAAACTCCACAGCAAGAACTTTACATCGAATTTACAGCATAGAAATGGGCCCTTCGGCCCAACTGTTTGTGTTCAACACGAGCCTCCACCCCTCTTTGGAGCGAGTTTCACATTCTAAACACTCTCTGGGTAAAGACGTTTCTCCTGACTTCCCCATTGGGTTTCCTAGTGTAGTGACTATCTTAAAAATATGATCCCTAGATTTGGATTCCCCACAAATGGAAACGTACACTTACACTTTACACAGTGTATTTAGCACGGTAAAACTTCTCAAACTGCTTCACCGGAAGGAGGGGCTGAGTTGAACGCAAAGCAGAAATTGGGAGAAGAGTTAGGCAGGTGATCTAATGTGAGGTCCAACAGGTGGGTCTTCTGCAGGGTGGATGGAGAGGGATTCGGAAGACAATTCCAAAGGCCAGGAGTCTTGTGGCTGAAGGCTCTCCCAGTGGAGATGAAGTGAGAAGGACGACGGGTGCGGTTGGGAGGTGGGTGTGGTGTTGGTTGAACAGCAGCCCGGCAAGGAGGCCGTGAACTGTAGCAGGCTGCAGAGGTCGGGTAGAGTGAGCTCACAGAGGGGTCTGTAAATGAGGCGGAGGATTTTGAAACAAACCCACAGGAGAACAAGGAATTGGGAGATCGACACACGGAGGGCACAGATGAGCAGGGTTTAGGATGTCGGCATGAGGATCTCAGATGTCATTTATTAATATTAACCAGAAGCAAAAGTGGTTAAAATCTTTGGGCATGAAATTGGCAGTGTTAAGGCCCAACGATGTTAAGCTGCGCTGGGTCAAAATGGTCTAGGTAGCACGCAAAATTCGTGCTCAGTCCTCATTAACATGATTGCAGTCTTGATCTCAATGCTAAAATCGCTGCTCATTGGCTTACCGCTCAAGAGGTGGGCCAATATCGGGTCCAGTCTAATTCCAAGTCCTGTTTGGCACAGTCTTTATTCAGTACTTAAAGGGGAGGGGCATTGATGCTGCAGCACCTCACTGTCAAGCTACTCACAAGAAGACAGCAGTGCAAACACATGTCGGAGCCTTAGCACAGGGAGAGAGCCCGCAGATTCTCCGACGCGACTCTTGAGGCACTGGTTGAGAGGAGGCAGGCTGTCCTCTTCCAACACACTGGCAGGAAGACCTCGCCACACACCTCTCGAAGGATCTGGCAGGAGATAGCTGCCTATGTGACGGCCAGCGCTGTGGTCCCAAGGTCGGCCATCCAGTGCCGAAAAAAGTTTAACCTCACGCGCAAGGTCAAGATGAGTGAAGGCTTCAGCAAATGCCATATCCCACCATCTGCTCCACAAGCCTCACACACTGCTCAATGCATCAAAACCCTATCACTCACCAACCAACCATCTCTACCTATCACCACTCACACCTCACAATCAGAGCTTCACTTCACCCTCACAACCTTACCACAGCTGCAACACTCACACCCACATCTCACACCTTGCACACACTGACGGCTGTTCAACCAGGGCAGGCACATCACCCAAAAACATTGCACCACACTCACTGACACACTTCTTTCCCTTGCAGGCCAAGGTCATGCATAATCAGAGAGAGCAGCGGCAGACAGGCAGTGGGGGGCTGGGGTGGGGAGGGGCAAGCTGCCATCCACAACCGCAGCCAGTGGGAGGAGAGAGTGCTGGAGATCATTGGGCGGCAGACAATGGAGGCCGTGGCAACCGGTAAGGTTGAACACCTTGGAGACAACAACGGTTTGCTCATTCCAAATCTTTCTCATATCCCACTTCCCTCTCATCCCACAATCTCTTCTCACTTTCAGGCTGCTGAAGCTGTATGCATGCATATCTTGCTTGCCCCCCCACCCCTCCCCTCACCATAACCCGACTCTTGTGCCTTTCTGCTTTCAGATAATGAAGAACAAGCACCCGAGCAGCCTGTCCCCGAGGCGATGCAGGAGAGCGAGGGGGGAGAAGAAGCAGACACAGTGTCACTGCATCTGTCACTCGCTGACACTAGCTCAGAAACTGGCACTGAGCGTTCTTTAGAGGCTAGTGTAGTAGTGGGATCTACACAGGGTGAGGCACTGGGCACGAGTGGGCTGCAGCAAGGCCAGGAGGAAAGGGTAGCTTGGGGGCCAGCTCCCCGGAGGGCGAGTTCCCACGCGAGTTGAGGACCACGATGATGCAGCCTTCAGAAGAAGGGTGATGGGCATGCACACTGAATTTCTAGGTGCCATGACAAGGCTGCCAGAGAGTCTCAGCAATGTCAAGGAGCATGAAGGAGTCCGCCTCCAACATTGCATGGAGCTCTGCGCAGAGCTTGGAGCCCAGAATTTCCAGGCTGGAAAGAGACCGTGTCGACCCAGACATGATGCTGCGTCTGATGGGCAGTGTCGTGGCTGCCATTGCAGCACAGGCGGAAGCGATCCAACGTCTTAGTGCTGCAGCGGAAGCACAGACCGCCCTCATGCAGTCTCAGCTTTGTGCCAACCCAGTTCAGACCGCTCTCATGCAGTCTCAGCTTGCTGCCACCCATGCTCATGCCACTGTCATGCAGTCTCAGCTTGCTGCCACCCATGCTCATGCTGCTGTCATGCAGTCTCAGCTTGCTGCCACCCATGCTCATGCCACTGTCATGCAGTCTCAGTTTGCTGCCACCCATGCTCATGCCACTGTCATGCAGTCTCAGCTTGCTGCCACCCATGCTCATGCCACTGTCATGCAGTCTCAGCTTGCTGCCACCCATGCTCATGCCACTGTCATGCAGTCTCAGCTTGCTGCCACCCATGCTCATGCCACTGTCATGCAGTCTCAGCTTACTGCCACCCATGCTCATGCCACTGTCATGCAGTCTCAGCGTGCTGCCACCCATGCTCATGCCACTGTCATGCAGTCTCAGCGTGCTGCCACCCATGCTCATGCCACTGTCATGCAGTCTCAGCGTGCTGCCACCCATGCTCATGCCGCTGTCATGCAGTCTCAGCGTGCTGCCACCCATGCTCATGCCACTGTCATGCAGTCTCAGCGTGCTGCCACCCATGCTCATGCTGCTGTCATGCAGTCTCAGCTTGCTGCCACCCAAGCTCAGACTGCTGTCATCGTGGCTGGGTTTACCACTGTCGACCGGGGCTTGCAGGGTGTCACAGCAGCCCAGCAATCTGTGCTCCAACAGATTGCTAGGAATAAGAAGGTAAGAATTACAGTAAGACTTCCTTACTCTTGTATTCCAACCCCCTTGCAATAAAGGCCAATGTGCCATTTGCCTTTCTAATTGCTGGCTGTACCTGCATGCCAACTTTCTGTGTTTCCTGTATGAGGACACCTAAATCTCTCTTAATACCAACATTTAATAGTTTCTCACCATTTAAAAATATTCTGCTTTTCTATTCTTCCTACCAAAGTGAATAACCTCACATTTCCCCACATTATACTCCATCTGCCACCTTATTGCGCACTCACTGAACTTGTCTATATCCCTTTGCAGACTCTTTGGCCCAGAAATTTGGAGTATTGGGGTAAGGATCCCCCGCGATATCACACTCCGCACCGGCCGTTGTGTTTCGGGCCCACAGGAACTTCGGGTCCCGGGCCTCTCCCTGGTGCCGGCGCGCATTGTGTGCGTGTCCCAGAGGCGCAGTTAGTTCGATGCGACCTCTGGGATCACGTGGGGCATGGAGAGCCAATGGCAGCACACCATCTTTCATTCATAGTTTTGACAAGAGAACTGTCAAAACTATGAATACAAATTGCCCCCAAAAGAACAACTAAACCTCAAATAAATTTTAAAAAAACATCACATTAATAAAATAACTATAGTTAAATAAATTAACCACTTTAAACAAAAATTTAAATTTTTGAAAATTTTTTAATTCTTTTTAAAAGTTATAAAAATAAACTTACCTTTCTTTAAAGTCTCTAAAAACGATAAACCTGTTGAAAAAAGTTAAAAATAATACTTAATTAACTACTTACCTTGTTAAAAGGGGGTCTTACGCCTCCTTTCTTCATGTGTATAATCTTCCATACTTACCTTCGCGTTGAAACCTGAAAAAAAACCTAAGTGTGCTGCGTGCGCACAGCCTGTAGTGCGCACGCGGTTCACCTAGGAACCGCCCCCTTCGCCATACCCGAAGTGCCGGTTTCCCGCGCATGCGCAGTGCATGCAGGAAACCGGCACTTCGGGACCGAATACGCGAGAGTGCACAGTTCGTACTCTCCCGTATTCAGCCGAATTTTTGGGCCTTTATGTTCTCCTCACAGCTTACTTTCCCACCTAGCTTTGTATCGACAGCAAACTTGGATACATTGCACCCGGTCCCTTCATCTAAGTCATTAATATAGATCGTAAATAGTCGATCCTTCCGGCACCCCATTGTTTCAGCCTGCCAATGTGAAAATGACCTGTTTATCCCTACACTCTGTTTCTGTCCATTTACCAATCCTCTATCCATGCTAATATATTACCCCCAACACCATGAGCCCTTCTCTTGCGTAGCAACCTTTTATGTGACACCTTATCGAATGTCTTTTGGAAATCCAAATATACTACATCCACTGGTTCCCATTTATCTACCCTGTTAGTTACATCCTCAAAAAACTCTAATAAATTGGTTAAACACGATTTCCCTTTCATAAAACCATGTTGACGCTGCCTAATCATATTATGCTTTTCTAAGTGCCCTGTTACCACTTCCTTAATAATGGATTCCAGCATTTTCCTGACGACTGATGTCACGCTAACTGACCTGCAGTTCCGTTTTCTCTCTCCCTCCTTTCTTGAATAGCGTTGTTACATTTGCTACCTTCCAATCTGCTGGAACTGTTCCAGAATCTGGGGAATTTTGGAAGATCAAAACCAATGCATCCACCTCTTTTAGAACCCTAGGGGGAGAAATTCAGTATCGCCCCATTTGGGGCGCAATTATCAGCCGGGCGCAAAGATTAGCGCCTGGCGCTAATTATCGCCTCCGACTGCAAACTTGACTTTTATCGCCCCTGGAGGTGATTGGAGCACTAAATCAGGCGCTACACATCTGTCTTAAGGCACAAAGGCCGAGGAGCGAGGCGCTAACTCAGAGCACTGGCGAAGCTCATGTGATGTCAGTCAGCAATGGAACACAGACACAATGGCGCCAGCCAGTTCTTAAAGGGGAGGGTTGATCTTGCTTTCCATCCACATCCTGCTCATTGCAGCCTTGAATCTCGGCCTGGAGAGACCTGTACATCAAATCTGCTGGAAAGAACAATAGAGACAACCAGGGAAAGAGTTCAGAGTGCAACCCCCACAGTCTCTTCTAAATCGATACAAGGAAGGGAAAATCAAAATGAACCTGCAAAGTGCTGCTCAGTACCCAAAACTCCTTCACACAGTGTTGAATCTCTCCAGAAGTCCCTCTCTCTCTCTCTCAGAATGCGTGGTTCAAAAATGTCACCAACAAAAAAAGGCAGGAAGTGGTCGCCTTTAAATAGCGCTTCCCCAGTCCCTTCCTGACTGCAAAACGCTCCCCTCAACCTGTCGTTGCTAGCGGCAGGCAGTAAGGCAGGGGGCGCCACTCAATATCCACTCCGGGGCGCTACCGGGGCGTTGCGCACTCGAATGATGTCACGATCTGCCGGCGCAGGAGATCGTGGCGGTAGTGTTTAGCGTTGCCGCAAAATGTCTAGTTAATTTCGCGAGCGGCGCAAACATCGCCACGCCCGGGCGCTAGTTGCTTTGCGCCCCATTAGCGCCCTCTTAAGGCGCTAACGGGAGGTGCAACCAACTGAATTTTTCCCCCTCCTAGGATGTAGGTCATCAGGTCCAGGGGATTTGTCGGCTTTTAGTCCCATTAGTTTCTCAAGTACTTTTTCTCTACTGATCTTAATTACGTTAAGTTCCTCACTCTTATTAGCCCCTTGGTTCCCCACTATTTTTGGTATGCTTTTTGTGTATTCAACTGTGAAGACAGATAGAAAATATTTGTTTAAAGTCTCTATCATTTCCTGATTCCCCATTATTTCACCTGTATCAGCCTCTAAGGGACCAACACTTCCTTTTGCTACTCTCTTCCTTTTAACATTCTTGTTGAAGCTCTTACAATCTATTTTTATATTTCTTGCTCATTTACTCTCATTCTATTTTCTCCCATTTTATCAATTTTTTGGTCATCCTTTGCTGGTTTCTAAAGCTCTCCCAATCCTTAGGCTTACTATTATTCTTCACAACATTATAAAGCCTCTTCTTTTAATCTAATAATACCCTTAACTAACTTAGTTAGCCATGGATGGCTCACTTTTCCCGTGGAGTTTTTATTTCTCAATGGAATGTATATTCGTTGAGCATTTTGGAATATTTTTTTAAATGTCTGCCACTGCTTATCTACCATCATACCTTTTAATCTAATTTCCCAATCTACCTTAGCCAACTCGACCCTCGTACCTATGTAATTGGCTTTATTTAAGTTTAAGACTCTCGTTTCCGACTGAAGTATTTCACTCTCAAACTCAATGTGAAATTCTATCATATTATGATCACTATTCCCCGGAGGATCCTTTACTATGAGATTACTAATTAACCCTGTCTCATTACACAATACAAGATCTAAAATAGCCTGTTCCCTGGTTGGTTCCATGGTGTATTGTCCTAGGAAACTGTCTCGAATGCATTCCATGAACTCGTCCTCCAGACTACCTTTGCCAATTTGATTTGCCCAATCTATATGAAGATTAAAGTCCCCCATGATTATTGTATTACCTTTGTTACTAGCTCCTATTATTTGTTGATTTATACTCTGTCCAACGGTATAGCTACTCCCACCACTGTTTTCTGCCCCTTGTTATTTCTTATCTCCACCCATACTGATTCTACTTCCTGATCTTCCAAGCCATGATCCTTTCTCACTACTGTCCTTATGTCATCCTTTATTATCAGGGCCATCCCCACCCACTCCCCCCCCACCCAACCCCTCTGCCTTTTCCATTCTGCCTGTCTTTTTGAAACATCAAGTACCCTGGAATATTTAGTTCCAAACCTTGGTCACCTTGCAACCATGTCTCCGTAATGGCTATTAGATCAAAGCCATTTATCTCTGAGGTGCTGCCCCGGGGTAGTGGCAGTGGGTCAGTGAAACAGGACCCTGTTGTGCTCTGTCAGGATGACAGCATTCCTGTTTCCACCACTGCCACTCCACCATTGTCCTTGCTGCTGCCTGTCAGCCAGCCAGCCTAGACTGCTGCTGCCCATGCTGAGGTGGTGCAGTCAACAGCTGGGCCTTCTAGGGCCAGAACTGCTCGAGGTCATCCTGCAAGGCCATCTGCAGTCTCCCCCATGAAAACTAAGCAGCCTTCCACCAGCCATGCCGCAACCACTGGGGGAGCACTTCGTAGGAGCACTAGGAAAGGAAAAGGCACCCGAATGACAGGCATTAAGGGATTGCACAACGATGATTAGTTCAAATCGTTACTGTAAATATGTGTGAATTGATTTTGGATAAATTTATTAATTTTGTTTGGAATCTTTTGTGGTGTCTCTCATTTCAGCTTTGTGCCCAGGAGGACGCTGTGATATTCTGTGACAGGAATGGTATGATGGGGATGTGGTGCGCAACAGAGATCTTGGGTTTTATTCATTGGAATCGGAGTCTGATGTTCGCGGCCAGCCCGTCTGGAAGGGAAATTGTGTGCCTGCCTCCTCCCTCCATCCCTCCCTCCCTCCTCATCTTCCTCCTCTCCCTTGTCCCCTTCCTGAGGTGGTCCGGCAATCCCTGGTGGCAAGGGCTGCGTCCTCATGATGGCCAAGTTGTGAAGCATGCAGCAGACCACCACGAAATGGCATGTACTGGAGAGTTCCTCCCGAGCGGTCAAAGCAGCGGAACCGTTGCTTGAGCACCTCGATGGTCTGCTCGATGAAATTCCTGGTGGCAGCATAGCTGTCATTATATGAGTGCTGGGCACGAGTGCTGGGGTTGTGGAGGGAAGTCATCAGCCAGGTGCAGAACGGATAGCCCTGGTCTCTGAGCAGCCACCCTCGAGTTTGATGTGGTGGCTGGAAGATTGCTGGCACACCGGACTGACGCAGAATGAAGGCATCATGGCTGCTGCCAGGATAGCGGGCATTGACCATGTGGAATCGCAGGGTGTGGTTGCACAACAACTGCACAGTGATTGAGTGGCAGCCTTTGCGGTTACAGAAGATCTCAGGATTGTTATATGGTGCCCGCAAAGCCTAGTGGGTGCAGTTGATGGCGCCCTGCACCATGGGGAAGCCCACTATCCTGGCAAAGCCGCATGCACTCTCTTCCTGTTTCTCGCTGTACAGAGAGAAGACAATGTAGTCCCTTCTCCTGGTGTAGAGAACCTCTGTGACCTCCTGGATGCAGCGATGGATGGTGAACTGTGAGATGTTAGCTATGTCTCCTGCTGCAGGCTGGAAGGATCTGCTGGTGAAGAAATTGAAGGGCCACTGTGACCTTGAGGGTCACTGGGAGAGCCATGGTCACCTTGCTCTCAGGCTGCAGGTCTGGTTGCAGGAGGTGGCAGAGTTCTGTGACCACCTCCTTGGAGAAGCAGAGTCTCCTAATGCACTGCTCCTGGCTTAAATGGAGATAAGAGAAGTGCTCCCTGAAGACTCTAGGTGGGTAAGGCCTCCGGTTGCGAGCCCGCCTGGCCCTCCTCCTCCCTCTGCTCGCAGCTTCTCGTCTTCTTCGTTGTCTCTGCTCCCTCTCCGAAGATACTCAAGGGCGAGGGAGACTGCAAGTGGAGCCCCCATGACTGTGAGTAAGTGTTGTGAGCAGAAGCCTTTAAATAAAAATGAAATCGTTCTCCACTTGCAACAACACTCCCTGTTACCTGAGAACCTTGACAGAAGTTAATAAAGCTGCAGAAAGTTGCACAGAGTCAGTCATACTGCAGAAACATGTCAGGTGCAAGTAATTGCTGATGATCCCTTTAAATACTGCTGCTGGAGCCTCCTGCCTGCTTCTCAATGCTTGCTCAGCTCATCGCACTCAAGGTAAGCCGTTAAGTTGAGCAGCGAACTCCAAAATGGCAGATCGGGTGTCTGGTGAGCATTGCACACTCACTGATATCACAATCTGCATAATCTACACATCCTTAGCGAGCGCGGACATCGGCAGCGCTGCCGGCCATCTAAAAATGGTGGCCGCCGCGGGCAGAAGCTGCTATTTATTCGTCCAGTAACAGGTGCGCTAAACCCCTGAATTTCTAGGCCTAATTATTTAAAGATTACAGTGCTAAAAATTCGGGGGACTTAACGCCACCCATTACCGGTAAAAGATGGGCAGCCGCCACTCTTTTGCCAGCTGGTGGCGGGTCCCGTGGCGTCCTCCATTGTTCTAGGCCCGGTAGCACAGCCGTTAAGTAGTATCACCCTGCAAAGAAAATGGCGGCGTGGAGACGTCAGTCAGCGTGCAATGCCGACTTAACCTCACCACGGCGAACTTCGACCCAAGTGCTGACTTCATCGATTGGTCCTAAGCACACCAGGTACATCCAGCGTTCAGCAGACTCAGTGGCGGTCAGCACCTCTTAAAGGGACACACACATCGTTCAGGAAAGTTTGCATTTAAGCTTTTGGACTTTTTTTTTTGATTTTACTGAGTTAGTGGCTTCCCGCAATTGATGTTAAAAGTTTTTTTTACATGTGTGGGGAGTGCTGCTGGACGCTTGCAAGGCCTTGGATGGTAAAGCGCCTCTGAGAAGACAGAAAATGCTGCAAATACTCAACAGGTCAGGCAACCTCCGTCGAGAAACAGAGTTCACGTCTCAGGTCAAGCTGCTGCCTGACCTGCTGAGTATTTCATGCTGTCATTTCAGATTTACAGCATCCACTCGCAAAGGGACGAGGAACAGGCCGAAGAGGGAGAAGCCGAAGAGAAGGGAGCAGAAGGCAGGATGCAACCCAAACAGCCCCTTTCTGGCCGGGATATCTGGGATGGAATTATCCGCCTGTGGTCCCAGTGACCATAACCCCAATTCCCCTTTCAACATTAGTCCCACACCTTACCTTCCCTCTGTTACTGACCATCACAGCGTCCTCTTGGCCACAATGATGAAAGAAAAGCCACCACAAAGCAGACTTTCCAATCCAACTTTATACATCTATCCATCCAATATGACATCAAGAAATCAACTCCTCACCCATATGTATTCCCTTAGTGACTGTCTTGTGTGTGCCTTGTGTGTGGGAGCTGATAGCTGGGAGTGTGAAATCGAGTGTTTCTTCTTCTTCACTCTCCTCTCCCTCTTCTTGGTCACCCACTGGCTGGGCAGGCTGCATTTCTTGGGTGTGTGAAATGAGGAAGGCACAAGGCTGGAGTTGTGGTGACGGGAGGGCGGGAAAGCAACAGGTGCATGCCAGAACGAGGATAACGTACGAGGATACCCACATCTTGTATCCTTTCAGCCCCGCCGCTGGCCAAGGGCTCAGTCATGCCTCTGCCAAGAATGGCCTGCACCGTCTCCTCCAAGGGGGGAGGTGAGGCTAGGAATGGGAGATGTGCCTCCTGATTGGTGCAGATTATTGGTAGGTAAGTGATTGGGGGTCGTGCATTGAGCAGTGTGCGAGGCTAGTGGTGCAGTTAGTAGGAGGAGGCTTTTGAAGATGCATTCACTGACCTTGACCAGTGGTCTGAGGTCATGAAGCTTCTTTGGGCACTGGAGCCAGGTGGTGGGGGTGACACTGCTGGCAGTGATGGCCTCGGTGATCTGGTCCCACATCATTCTTTCTGGAGGGTCTCCTGGCCCCTGTAGGTAGAGGGCCTGTCTTGCAGTGTTGACCCCCCTGCACAAAGCTGGAGCGCTGCGTGCGAGACCCTGGGTGCCTCTTCCCTGGCTTGCTGAGCCATTTGTGTTAGTGCTGAAGCACTTTTCCCATTTTTAGAGGTTCGGAAGGGAATTCAGCTTTAAGTGCTAAACCTTTGAAAACTGCATTTTTCCACTTCATTTTAATTTCTATTAGTTCTGAATGCATTGCCCCTTTAATTCATTGCCCTTTAAATTGCCCACAATTCCTTGCGAACACATAGCCTCACTCCCAGAAGCTGGAATGCGACTTCAGGATGGGAACTTCGACTTCTATGCCTGCACTAACACCACCAGGAGGGCGTTACACAGTAAGTTAGCGCTGGGCTAAAAATCTTTAGCCACCAGTGCGAATTTTTCTCGGGTAGCGCTGCGTCCATTTTCAGCGGCCGTCAACCCGAGTTGCCATTGGCACGCAGTGCGACCCCAGTGGCACCGGCAACCCTGGTGCCAGCCATGAATTTCTTCCCCTGTACCTTTGCTCCAGCCCAGTTTTGCTGTTCCTTCCTCTGTTTTCTCTTCTTACCAATTCTCTATTTTAACTTCCTTTATTAATTTCTATCTGATGTACCCTAGTAAATGTTTCCCTTTATTTACATTTCTTTCTGTTTTCCCAGTTCCCACTGCCCATGTTGTAGAGCAGTATTTAAAGAGTTGACCTCAGATTGGTTCGAGGGGCTGTTTTCTTTGGCTCCGTGACAAATGCAGGCTGCCCCAGGGAGAATTCCCTCGCTGGTGGCCAGGGAACCCAACTGATTCTTAAAATAATGTTCTCATTTAATTCTGAGCTGATGCCAAATACCATATTTATTTGTAATGAGAAACTGGCAAAAGAACCAGAGGTGACATAGAAACATAGAAACATAGAAGATAGGAGCAGGAGTAGGCCATTCGGCCCCTCGAGCCTGCTCCGCCATTTAATGCGATCATGGCTCATCATCCAAACTCAGTACCCTGTACCTGCCTTCTCCCCATATCCCTTGACCCCTTTAGCCTTAAGAAATATATCCAACTCCTTCTTGAACATGAGGAAACATTTTTGTACGCAGCAAGTTGGTATGATCTGGAATGCACAGCCTGAAAGGGTGCTCGAAGCAGATTCAATAGTAACATTCAAGAGAGAAATTAATAAGTAGTTGAAGGGAAAACATTTATAGGACTTTGCGGAAAGAGCAGGGGGAGTGGGATTAATTGGATAGCTCTACCAAAGAGCCGGCACAGGCACGATGGGCCGAGTGGTCTCCTTCTGTGGTGTATCATTCTATAATTCTATGAAAGTGGATGATCCATCTTGGCCTCCTCCTGAGGTCCACACCATCACAGAAGCCAGTCTTCAGCCAATTCGATTCACTCCACGTGATATCAAGAAACGGCTGAGCGCACTGGATACAGCAAAGGCTGTGGGCCCCGACAACATCCCGGCTATCGTGTTGAAGACTTGCGCTCCAGAACTAGCCGCGCTTCTAGCCAAGCTGTTCCAGTACAGCTACAACACTGGCATCTATCCGACAATGTGGGAAACTGCCCGGGTATGTCCTGTCCACAAAAAGCAGGACAAATCCAATCCGGCCAATTAACGCCAGATCATTCTACTCTCAATCATCAGCAAAGTGATGGAAGGTGTTGTCGACAGTGCTATCAAGTAACACTTACTCACCAGTAACCTGCTCACCGAAGCTCAGTTTGGGTTTCGCCAGAGCCACTTGACTCCAGACCTCATTACAGCCTTGGTCCAAACATGGACAATAGAGCTAAATTCCAGAGGTGAGGTGAGAGTGACTGCCCTTGACATCAAGGCAGCATTTGACCGAGTGTGGCATCAAGGAGCCCTAGTAAAACTGAAGTCAATGAGAATCGGGGGGAAAACTCACCACTGGCTGGAGTCATACCTAGCACAAAGGTAAATGGTTGTGGTTGTTGGAGGTCAATCATCACAGCCCCAGGACATCTCTGCAGAAGTTCATCAGGGCAGTGGCCTAGGCCCAACCATCTTCAGCTGCTTCGTCAATGACCTTCCCTCCAACATAAGGTCAGAAGTGGGGATGTTCGCTGATGACTGCACAGTGTTCAGTGCCATTCACAACTCCTCATAATGAAGCAGTCCATGCCCACATGCAACAAGACCTGGATGACATTCAGGCTTGGGCTGATAAGTGGAAGGTAACATTCACGCCACACAAGTGCCAGGCAATGACTATCTCCAACAAGCGAGAGTCTAACCACTTCCCCTTGATATTCAATGACATTACCATCGCTGAATCCCCCACCATTAACATCCTGGGGGTCACCATTGACCAGAAACTTAACTGGATCAGCCACATAAATACTGTGGCAACAAGAGCAGGTCAGAGGCTAGGTATTCTGTGGCGAGTGTCTCACCTCCTGACTCCACAAAGCCTTTCCACCATCTATAAGGTACAAGTCAGGAGTGTGATGGAATACTCTCCACTTGCCTGGATGAGTGCAGCTCCAACAACACTCAAGAAGCTCGACACCATCCAGGACAAAGCAGCCCACTTAATTGGCACCCCATCCGCCACCTTAAACATTTACTCCCTCCACCACCGGCGTACTGTGGCTGCAGTGTGTACCATCTACAAGATGCACTGCAGCAACTCGCCAAGGCTTCTTCAGCAGCACCTCCCAAACCCACGACCTCTACCACCTAGAAGGACAAGGGCAGCAGGCGCATGGGAACACCATCACCACCAATTAGGGATGGGCAATAAATGCTGGCCTTGCCAGCGACACCCACATAAAAAAACAAATAAAAAAAGTACCTAGCTGGGTTTGGCCAGCCTCACACAGAACCCCACAGTACAAGAATGACCCAGTATCAGCAAACGCTACAGGGCAAGCTAGTGTGAGAAATGGAAATATTGTACTGGTTCAGAAAGGGCGGCTTTTCCCAAGATTAAACGTTTTAATTTCAGACAAACGCCCTCTACTGTAACCGTGATTTGATTCAAAGCCAAGACCCAGAGGTGAAGGGACAGTGCCTTAACCCACAACACTGTACATGTATTCAGCAATCTCAGAATGGCAATGTAGAGTATTGCAGTGTTAATCAGACTGGTGCCTCTTCAGTGGGGTTTTAGGTGCGAGCACAATTAGGGGGCGAAATTCGGTTGGTTAGTGCCGCCCATTAGTACCACCGGCGAGCGCTAACGGGGCGCTAACCACTTACCGCCCCTGCACGGCAATTGCAGCACCGCCTGCAATATTCGGCTGCCGGTTAGCGGCGCCGCGAAACAGTAGCGTCACGATCTCCTGCGCCCGAAGATCATGACGTCATCCACGCACACAGCACCCCGGATGCGAAATTGGATCGCGCCCCCTGCTCCAGCACCTGGCGGCAGGAACGACAGCTACAGGGGGATGGAGCACAGTCGGCTGGGAGCTGGGGGAGCGCTATTTAAAGGCGCGCACTTCCTGTGTTCTCCCATCGGCAAACTATTCTGCCTACGCACGCTGAGAGAGGGAGAGACGTGTTTGGAGGGACTTCACACTTCCACCCTTGAGGGACTGTTGGTCGGCAGAGAAACTTATCAGCTTCCCATTTCTGTTACCTTTGCTGCAGCAACATTTTGAAGATTTAATGGGGGCTGTAATGGCGGCGCGGAGGCTCGACCTCCAGCTTCATCAACGGAGGCAGCGGAGGCGGAGAGAGAGTGCAAAACGTGGGCAGAGGGAGGAGGGCCAACAGGCCTCTCCACACAAGACCTTACCCTCCCAGGATAGTCAGAGAACAATTCTCATATATCCATCTCTCAGAGGAGCAGTGTATCAGGAGGCTGCGATTCAGCAAGGAGGTGGTCGCAGAGCTCTGCCACCTCTTACAGCCAGAGTTCGAGCCTCGGCTCAGGTCCAGGACATCTCTGTCAGTGGCAGTGAAGGTGACGGTGGCCCTCAATTTCTATGCCAGCGGCTCCTTCCAGGCTTCAACTGGGGATATTGCGAATATTTCCCAGTTCGTAGTCCATTGCTGCATCCGGGAGGTCACAGATGCACTGTCCAGATGGAGAAGGGAGTACATCGCATTCCCTATGAGCCGAGAGAAACAGCACGAACGCGCATGTGGCTTTGCAAGGATAGCGGGCTTCTTCATTGTCCAGGGCGCCATTGACTGCACGCACGTGGCATTGCGGGCACCCCATGAAAACGCTTCATGCTGCATTCTCTGGACGCAGCCAATGCCAGCAGGGATAGCTGGACCTCCTCAGGAGGAGGAGGAGGGAGGAGGAGGAGGAGGAGGTGCAGGAGGAGGAGCCGCAACAACATGGGGGGGGGCTGCGCAACGTTGCCTCTGCAAGGGCCGTCCGTGAACGCCTGATCAGACAGCGCTTCTCATGAGTGAGGCAGCACATGGCACTGGGGTTCCACAGCCACATCATCGCAGCCACGCCTGAGCCCCTGTGAGCAGCCAAGGTTGCAATGACAAAGATGATCAGATTTGTAACATGGAGACAAACACTTTTATTAATGTGAACAACTGTATCTTATTAACCACAACTGGTAACAGACAAACAATCCAATTTATTAACAAACAGATTGAACAAACACAATCAAATGTCTGAGAAACACTCCCCCCATTTAGTGCAAACATTTCAGTTATTGGGCCTTCCTCGGTGACCTCCATCCCCTCCTCACTTCACCCCTACCAACCCTACTGCTCCTCCGTAATGTGGCCCCAGTGGCTGCAGCAAGGCTGGCGGAAGGCTGCTGAATATTGGATCCAGAGACTGCAGATGGCCTTGAGGACGCCCTCGACCAGCTCTGGGCCTGGAGGGCCCGGCTGCAGACTGCACCAACTCTGCATGGGCAGCAGCAGTCTGGGCAGGCTGCGTTACAGGCTGCGGCACATGCAATGGCGGAGTAGCAGTGGAGGAAGCAGGAATGCTGTCACTCTGTGAGAGGACAGCACCTTCCTGCTCGATCAGCACACTGCCACTCCCCTGGGGCAGAACCTCAGCATCCGGAGCAATCTGTTCGAGCACAGATTGCTGGCCCGCTGCGGCACTGTGAGATCCCCGGTGGACAGTGGTCGACCCAGCGACGATGGCTGACCCAGTGCTTGCGTGGCATCAAACTGAGACTGCATCAGAGCAGTCTGAGACTGGATGGCACCAGCCAATGACTCGATTCCAGCACTAAGCCGTTGCGTTGCGTCGGCCTGGGTTGCAATAGATGCTGCCACCTCACCCATTACACACAGCATGGGGTCTGGGTCCCCACGGTCTCCCTGGAAGTCAATCATCCTCTGCAGAGTTGCAAGGATGGGCTCGAGGGTTTGCGCACAGATGACAGCAGTACTGGCGGCGGACTCCTCCATGCTCCTAGCCAGTCCATCCATGCTCTTGGGCACCCTTGCCATTGCACCCATGAGCTCAGTGTGCATGCTCATCGCCTGCGTATTCAAGGCCGCAATATCGAGGCCCTTATCCGAGTCCTGTGCAGCAGAACTCGTGCGCGCACTCACCCTCCGGGGAGATGGCCCCCGAGCTTCCCTTCCCCCATGGCGTTGCTGCAGCCTGCTGGGTCCCGGAGCTTCACCCACATCAGAGGCCATTCCCATGCTCCCCTTGATTAACTGCGTGGCCCCAGTGTCCGATGTCTCGGGCTCGGGAGATGCAGGCGCTGAGGCTCTGGGTTCATCTTCTCCTCGTCTCCGGCCTCGCTGACACTGGGAGGCTGAGGGACAGGCTGGTCAGATGCTGGCTCACTGTCTGAAAGCAGGAAGGCACAAGGGTGGGTTTAACGTGAGGGGAGGGGGGCAGGACAGGAGCAAGGAATGGAAACAGTATACTTAGATGGGAAGTGGGAAGGACTCGTGTTGTGAGGGGGAAAATGGTATGAGGGGAGAGGGAGAGGTGATGAACATACCGTTGTTGTCCCCAAGGGGGTCGACCTCTTCAATCACCACAGCACCCACGACATGGCTCGTGATGATACTCCGCACTCATTCCTCGAGCTGTGTGAGCGGCCACAGCTCCGCCTGCCCGCCTCCCGTGTGCTGCTGCTCCCTCCTATTGTGGGCCAGCTTGGCCTGCAAAAAAAAGGACAGCGTGTGAGTGAATCTGCAACCATGTGTTTGTCACATGTGCCCACCATAGTTGAATAGCCATTAATGTCTGTAGGGTGTGAGATGTGGATGTGACATTTAGTAGGTGGGCATAGTTGGTGGGTGTGCATTGGGGATGTGGCAGTGTATACAGTCGGTGCACACAGTGGGGTTGGGTGGTGGAATGAAGAGGTTTTTGAAACATGTACTCACCCTGACCACCCGAGTGAGGTCGTTGAACTTCTTCCGACACTGGGTGTGTGTCCTTCCCACACACTTCTGGAGGAGACATACTGGGCCACCTCCCTCCACAGCCTTGAAAATTCCCGGGGCAATGGCCTCCTGCCAGTGTGTGGGAACAGCAGTGCCCATTGCTGTTCGACTGCCACGACCGGAGCCTCCAATGCCTGGTCACTGAAGCAGGCTCTCTCCCTGGGCCTCCAATGCCTGGTCACTGAAGCAGGCTCTCTCCCTGGGCCTTCAATGCCTGTTCACTGGAGCAGGCTCTCTCCCTGGGCCTTCAATGCCTGGTCACTGAAGCAGGCTCTCTCCCTGGGCCTCTCCAATGCCTGGTCACTGAAGCAGGCTCTCTCCCTGGGCCTTCAATGCCTGGTCACTGAAGTAGGCTCTCTCCCTGGGCCTCTCCAATGCCTGGTCACAGAAGCAGGCTCTCTCCCTGGGCCTCTCCAATTCCTGGTCACAGAAGCAGTGGGTTCTCTCCCTGGGCCTCTCCAATACCTGGTCACTGAAGCAGGCTCTCTCCCTGGGCCTCTCCAATGCCTGGTCACTGAAGCAGGCTCTCTCCCTGGGCCTTCAATGCCTGGTCACTGAAGCGATGAGCTCTCTCCCTGGGCCTCTCCAATGCCTGGTCACTGAAGCGATGAGCTCTCTCCCTGGGCCTCTCCAATGCCTGGTCACTGGAGCAGGCTCTCTCCCTGGGCCTTCAATGCCTGGTCACTGAAGCAGGCTCTCTCCCTGGGCCTTCAATGCCTGGTCACTGAAGCAGGCTCTCTCTCCCTGGGCCTCTGCAATGCCTGGTCACTGAAGCAGGCTCTCTCCCTGGGCCTTCAATGCCTGGTCACTGAAGCAGGCTCTCTCCCTGGGCCTTTCCAATGCCTGGTCACTGAAGCAGGCTCTCTCCCTGGGCCTTCAATGCCTGGTCACTGAAGCAGGTTCTCTCCCTGGGCCTTCAATGCCTGGTCACTGAGGCGATGGGCTCTCTCCCTGGGCCTTTCCAATGCCTGGTCACTGAAGCAGGCTCTCTCCCTGGGCCTCTGCAATGCCTGGTCACTAAAGCAGGCTCTCTCCCTGGGCCTCTGCAATGCCTGGTCACTGAAGCAGGCTCTCTCCCTGGGCCTCTGCAATGCCTGGTCACTGAAGCAGGCTCTCTCCCTGGGCCTCTGCAATGCCTGGTCACTGAAGCAGGCTCTCTCCCTGGGCCTCTGCAATGCCTGATCACTGAAGCAGGCTCTCTCCCTGGGCCTCTGCAATGCCATCACTGTCTCAGTGCAAGGTTTGAGGCTCCCTCCAGGCCCAGGTCACAAGCAGCAATGAGAAGGGTGCGGCTGTGTGGGATGCTTGAACGTCCCCTTTAAGAACTGGAAGGCGCCAGTATGTCGATTAGGTGGGATTCTCAGCGCTTGGCCTTGGGTAGTGCTCTGAAGTAGCGCCCCGCTCTCCGACGTTAGCGCTCTAAGAGGGGTGTGTGGCACTTGATATAGTGCTGTAATCACCTCCTGGGGTGTTGGAGGCGACTATCGCAGTGTCCAGCGATTAATCTCGCTGGGCACTAAAGGTTGTGCCCGGCCGATGTTAGCGCCCCAAAATGGGCGATGCTGAATTGCTCCCCCTTAGTGTTTCCACACTCAATAGGTTTGCATCTAATCAACAGTTAACCCAGCAGTGTAATTCTCAGGTAGCACACCGTCATTCTCCATTTAATCTCATATCAAAGCAGAAAGCAGCACTGCTGAGCACGGACGGCAGAATGCACCAATCAACAGTACATCAGTTCTAGATGCGAATGGAAACTGCTCCTTCACCCTTGTACTGGAGTGTACAGGCTGGAGACCTCTTACTGGGGAGTGTGGGGAGAAACACGTTGAGATCTGCACCACTCTCCCAAAACGTTCAACGTGTATTCCGAGATTGAGAAACAGAAGATTACTTGTTATATATTCATTCTCACAAATTAAACAAATGTGGCTTGGTTCCATCGACATCTGCAATTCTGCTTCGTCCCATTCCCGTTCACCCATCGCCCCTGTGCCCGCTGACCTAGAGTGCCTCCCGGTCTGGCAACACCGATTTTAAAATTCTCATCCTTGTTTTCAAATCCCTGCATGATTTCTCCCCTCCCTATCTCTGTAACCTCCTCCAGCCTCACAACCCTCTGAGATCTCGGAGCTCTGCCAGTTCTGGCCTCTTGCACATCCCCCATTTTAATCGCTCCACCATTGGCAGCCGTGCTTTCTTCTGCCTGGCGTCTAAGCTCTGAAATTCCCTCCCTGAACATCTCTACTTCTCTCTCCTCCTTTTAAGATGCTCCTTGACCAAGTTTTGGCCACCTCTCCTAATATCTCTTTATGTGGCTTGGTGTCAAATTTTGTTTGATAACGCTCCTGTGAAGCACCTTGGGACATTTTACTACATTAAAGGCGCTATATAAATACAAGTTGTTGTTGTTGTAATATTTGTGCTTGAAAATGGATCTTACCTCATGAGCGCCACCCAGTGGCTCAGTAAATCAATGCATGATGTGCTGTGGTACTGAGTCACATCGAACAGGAGAGTCCCACGGTCAATCTGACTTCAGCCCGGGTGACAGTAGGATCTCTACAAATGGCTAGAGACGGACAGAAAAAACAACCAGGCTTTTTGTTCCCAATCACCTGCCGTAATGGCCACTTGTTTGGATGTTGGGGGAAGAGCGGGAGCGTGCTCAATTGACCTGTGAGAGAGAGTGTGAGAGTGTCACAGTCTCGGCTCACGTGTGAAAGGTGATGATTGCTAGCACCTCAGTACGAGAACACAGCCACCAAGCAGAGAGAGAATTGGGGTAAGGATCATCATTCCATATCTTCATCCAGTCAGAATGAGCAGCTTGTAGTGGAAGGACTCGCAGGCTGATTAACAGTCTGACAGGTCGCGAACGCTCCTTCCATCTTAATACCAGCCAATAGGGTGGTTAGTTCTAAAGAGCAGAAGTGTTTTATAGACGCCCACAAATCACACCCATCAAACGCAAGGATCCCGCTAGATGTCAACCCATGCCAGAGCTCCGGTTTCCTCCTGACGAGTCTGTCTGGAACGGGATTCGAACCCTGCACCTTCTGACAGAGGCGGGAATGCTACCATTAAGCCAAAGACTCACTCCGTGGCAGAATGATATAATACCTTGAGATGAACAGATAGCTTTGCATGACTTCTCCTTACTTACTGCGTAAAACGTGTATGTGCGGAGGACTGGGTTTCACGTGCGTCACGATTCCCCAGATTGCTGGGGAGAGTGAAGCTGAGAGAGGGTAAACCTTGAGCGGGTAAATCGTGTCGCGGCAAAGAACCACCCCTTAAGTCTGCTTGCAGGTCCGAAGAATTCAAGGAGCTTGGACTGCCGCAGGATGAAAGCATCCTGGCAGCTGCCTGGTAATCTTGCGCACACCTGCAGAAATATCTTTGTGGTTGCACACCAGCTGCACATTGATGGAGTGGAAGCCCTGGCGGTTCACGAATTCTCCTGGTTAATCTGGGGGTGCCCAGATTGCCACGTGTGTGCAGTCGATGCACCTGTGGGAAACCAATCAGAGCGGTAAACGGAGCGCTGCTTATTCAGACTGGAGCCATCACAGGCGAAGTTCACATGATTGCCGACCCTGGCAAACAACCCATCAGTCACCTGTCTTATGTATTTGTGGGCCGCCAACTGGGAGATCTTGGATATGTCTCCGGCAGAGCCCTGGAAGGAACCGGAGGCAAAAAGGTTGAGGGCGGTGGTGACTTTGACAACTACTGGTAAAACGTGGCCACCAGGACCAGCAGGTCTTCTCGGAGGCTGCAGATATCTACCACCACCTGACGTGACAACCTGCGCCTCCTGATACACTGCTGTTCAGACATGTTAAGGAAATTCAGCCTCTGCCTGTAGACCTTGTGTGGCGGGCAGTGCCCCCTGTGAGCTGCACTCCTCTGCTGCTCCCCTCGCTGCTTTCCACCCGCAGGTTTCTCATCAGCAGGTTTCTGCTGGTGCTGGTCACATTGTTCCTCGTCCGAGATCCAATCTAAGGCAGCCAAGACGCCACCCATCCTGATGTGATTCAGGAAACCTCCAAAGTGTAGAAAGTAAACTCTCAGCAAAAGTACTGTGAACAAACCCTTTCCCACTAGTTGGTAAGAAAGCAGCTGTGAGTGCTGAGTATTTATTGCAGTATTTCCCTGAGTTTGAATCGGCCCCCTCAATTGCTGTTCTCTTCTCGCCTTGCTTTCACTGGCGAGTTTCAGGAAGCCCGGGAAACCCATGGATGCGCCTCTAAATTTAAAAGTGAGTTTAAATATCACTCCAATTGCGCGATTAGCATATGTTATTAGGGAACCTGCCTCTCCCGAGGGGGTTGCACACAGGCAGCCTAATGCACAAGTCGGCGGGCTGGAGCCGGCTTCCGGATGCGCTCGCATTTTTCCCAGATTTAACTCCCCACCTGCACCCAAACCCACGCACTCCTCCAGGTTAAAATCCCGCCCCATTCAATCAGCAGAGTGTTTGTGATGTGTAATCACACTCGCCTCCGAGTCAGCAGATCCTGAGTACAAGCCCCACGCCAGATACTTAAGCACAAAATCCAGACTGAAACTTGGATGCCGTTCTTCGGATGAGATGCCATTATTTATCTTTCAACCAACACCACTGAAACAGATTATCCAGTCATTTATCTCACTGCAATCTGTGGGACCTTGCTGTGTGCTAATAGCGGCCACACTTCCCTGCATTACAACAGTGATTACACTTCAAAAGTACTTCACTGGCTGTGAAGCATGATGAGATGTCCTGAGGTTGTGAAAGACGCTGTACAAGTGTGATTCTTTCTTTTACTATCCAAGCCTCAGGCTCCACTAGTTGACCAAAGTACAAAGCTCTCCTTCATTAACCAAAGTCACATTTAATAGTGAGCTACAGAGACCTGGATGAATGTTGGCAGCCTTTTGGGTAACATACTTCACTCAATGAGCCTGAATAAGCTTCTCCTAATGTAGTAACCAGTTTTGTGGACTTATTCTGACTGGGTCAAACAAGGACTGAGTCTACTACTGAGCCAGCCTGCAGACAGACAGACGAACAGTCGTTGCCAGGGATCCTGATATTGCAGTCAGGCCCTGGCATTGATCCTTTCTCATGGCTGCAGTGTGTACCATCTACAAGATGTACTGCAGCAACTCACCGAGGCTTCTTCGGCAGCACCTCCCAAACCCGTGGCCTCTACCATCTAGAAGGACAAGGGCAGCAGGCGCATGGGAACACCACCACCTCCAAGTTCCCCTCCAATTCACACACCATCTTGACTTCATCATCGCTGGGTCAAAATCCTGGAACTCCCTCCCTAACAGCAGTGTGGGAGTACCATCACCACACGGACTGCAGCGGTTCAAGAAGGCGGCTGACCATTACCTTCTCAAGGACAATTAGGGATGGGCAATAAATGCCGGCCTTGCCAGCGATGCCCACATCCTAGCTGGCTGCCAGTTACAGGGAGGGTAGCAGTGGCTGCCAGTTACAGGGAGGGTGGCAGTAGCTGCCAGTTACAGGGAGGGTAGCAGTAGCTGCCAGTTACAGGGAGGGTGGCAGTAGCTGCCAGTTACAGGGAGGGTAGCAGTAGCTGCCAGTTACAGAGAGGGTAACAGTAGCTGCCAGTTACTGGGAGGGTAACAGTAGCTGCCAGTTACAGAGAGGGTAACAGTAGCTGCCAGTTACAGGGAGGGTGGCAGTAGCTGCCAGTTACAGGGAGGGTAACAGTAGCTGCCAGTTACAGGGAGGGTGGCAGTAGCTGCCAGTTACAGAGAGGGTAGCAGTGGCTGCCAGTTACAGGGAGGGTAGCAGTAGCTGCCAGTTACAGGGAGGGTAACAGTAGCTGCCAGTTACAGGGAGGGTGGCAGTAGCTGCCAGTTACAGGGAGGGTAACAGTAGCTGCCAGTTACAGAGAGGGTGGCAGTAGCTGCCAGTTACAGACAGGGTAGCAGTGGCTGCCAGTTACAGGGAGGGTAGCAGTAGCTGCCAGTTACAGGGAGGGTAACAGTAGCTGCCAGTTACAGGGAAGGTGGCAGTAGCTGCCAGTTACAGAGAGGGTGGCAGTAGCTGCCAGTTACAGAGAGGGTGGCAGTAGCTGCCAGTTACAGGGAGGGTAGCAGTAGCTGCCAGTTACAGGGAGGGTAACAGTAGCTGCCAGTTACAGGGAGGGTAACAGTAGCTGCCAGTTACAGGGAGGGTGGCAGTAGCTGCCAGTTACAGGGAGGGTAACAGTAGCTGCCAGTTACAGGGAGGGTAACAGTAGCTGCCAGTTACAGAGAGGGTAGCAGTAGCTGCCAATTACAGAGAGGGTAACAGTAGCTGCCAGTTACAGAGAGGGTGGCAGTAGCTGCCAATTACAGAGAGGGTAACAGTAGCTGCCAGTTACAGAGAGGGTGGCAGTAGCTGCCAGTTACAGGGAGGGTAGCAGTAGCTGCCAGTTACAGAGAGGGTAACAGTAGCTGCCAGTTGCAGAGAGGGTGGCAGTAGCTGCCAGTTACAGGGAGGGTAGCAGTGGCTGCCAGTTACAGAGAGGGTGGCAGTAGCTGCCAGTTACAGGGAGGGTGGCAGTAGCTGCCAGTTACAGGGAGGGTAACAGTAGCTGCCAGTTACAGAGAGGGTAACAGTAGCTGCCAGTTACAGAGAGGGTGGCAGTAGCTGCCAGTTACAGGGAGGGTAGCAGTAGCTGCCAGTTACAGGGAGGGTAGCAATGGCTGCCAGTTACAGGGAGGGTGGCAGTGGCTGCCAGTTACAGAGAGGGTGGCAGTAGCTGCCAGTTACAGGGAGGGTAGCAGTAGCTGCCAGTTACAGGGAGGGTAGCAGTAGCTGCCAGTTACAGGGAGGGTGGCAGTAGCTGCCAGTTACAGGGAGGGTAGCAGTAGCTGCCAGTTACAGAGAGGGTAACAGTAGCTGCCAGTTACTGGGAGGGTAACAGTAGCTGCCAGTTACAGGGAGGGTGGCAGTAGCTGCCAGTTACAGAGAGGGTAACAGTAGCTGCCAGTTACTGGGAGGGTAACAGTAGCTGCCAGTTACAGAGAGGGTAACAGTAGCTGCCAGTTACAGGGAGGGTGGCAGTAGCTGCCAGTTACAGGGAGGGTGGCAGTAGCTGCCAGTTACAGGGAGGGTAGCAGTAGCTGCCAGTTACAGGGAGGGTGGCAGTAGCTGCCAGTTACAGGGAGGGTAGCAGTAGCTGCCAGTTACAGAGAGGGTAACAGTAGCTGCCAGTTACTGGGAGGGTAACAGTAGCTGCCAGTTACAGAGAGGGTAACAGTAGCTGCCAGTTACAGGGAGGGTGGCAGTAGCTGCCAGTTACAGGGAGGGTAACAGTAGCTGCCAGTTACAGGGAGGGTGGCAGTAGCTGCCAGTTACAGAGAGGGTAGCAGTGGCTGCCAGTTACAGGGAGGGTAGCAGTAGCTGCCAGTTACAGGGAGGGTAACAGTAGCTGCCAGTTACAGGGAGGGTGGCAGTAGCTGCCAGTTACAGGGAGGGTAACAGTAGCTGCCAGTTACAGAGAGGGTGGCAGTAGCTGCCAGTTACAGACAGGGTAGCAGTGGCTGCCAGTTACAGGGAGGGTAGCAGTAGCTGCCAGTTACAGGGAGGGTAACAGTAGCTGCCAGTTACAGGGAAGGTGGCAGTAGCTGCCAGTTACAGAGAGGGTGGCAGTAGCTGCCAGTTACAGAGAGGGTGGCAGTAGCTGCCAGTTACAGGGAGGGTAGCAGTAGCTGCCAGTTACAGGGAGGGTAACAGTAGCTGCCAGTTACAGGGAGGGTAACAGTAGCTGCCAGTTACAGGGAGGGTGGCAGTAGCTGCCAGTTACAGGGAGGGTAACAGTAGCTGCCAGTTACAGGGAGGGTAACAGTAGCTGCCAGTTACAGAGAGGGTAGCAGTAGCTGCCAATTACAGAGAGGGTAACAGTAGCTGCCAGTTACAGAGAGGGTGGCAGTAGCTGCCAATTACAGAGAGGGTAACAGTAGCTGCCAGTTACAGAGAGGGTGGCAGTAGCTGCCAGTTACAGGGAGGGTAGCAGTAGCTGCCAGTTACAGAGAGGGTAACAGTAGCTGCCAGTTGCAGAGAGGGTGGCAGTAGCTGCCAGTTACAGGGAGGGTAGCAGTGGCTGCCAGTTACAGAGAGGGTGGCAGTAGCTGCCAGTTACAGGGAGGGTGGCAGTAGCTGCCAGTTACAGGGAGGGTAACAGTAGCTGCCAGTTACAGAGAGGGTAACAGTAGCTGCCAGTTACAGAGAGGGTGGCAGTAGCTGCCAGTTACAGGGAGGGTAGCAGTAGCTGCCAGTTACAGGGAGGGTAGCAATGGCTGCCAGTTACAGGGAGGGTGGCAGTGGCTGCCAGTTACAGAGAGGGTGGCAGTAGCTGCCAGTTACAGGGAGGGTAGCAGTAGCTGCCAGTTACAGGGAGGGTAACAGTAGCTGCCAGTTACAGGGAGGGTAACAGTAGCTGCCAGTTACAGGGAGGGTGGCAGTAGCTGCCAGTTACAGGGAGGGTAACAGTAGCTGCCAGTTACAGGGAGGGTAACAGTAGCTGCCAGTTACAGAGAGGGTAGCAGTAGCTGCCAATTACAGAGAGGGTAACAGTAGCTGCCAGTTACAGAGAGGGTGGCAGTAGCTGCCAATTACAGAGAGGGTAACAGTAGCTGCCAGTTACAGAGAGGGTGGCAGTAGCTGCCAGTTACAGGGAGGGTAGCAGTAGCTGCCAGTTACAGAGAGGGTAACAGTAGCTGCCAGTTGCAGAGAGGGTGGCAGTAGCTGCCAGTTACAGGGAGGGTAGCAGTGGCTGCCAGTTACAGAGAGGGTGGCAGTAGCTGCCAGTTACAGGGAGGGTGGCAGTAGCTGCCAGTTACAGGGAGGGTAACAGTAGCTGCCAGTTACAGAGAGGGTAACAGTAGCTGCCAGTTACAGAGAGGGTGGCAGTAGCTGCCAGTTACAGGGAGGGTAGCAGTAGCTGCCAGTTACAGGGAGGGTAGCAATGGCTGCCAGTTACAGGGAGGGTGGCAGTGGCTGCCAGTTACAGAGAGGGTGGCAGTAGCTGCCAGTTACAGGGAGGGTGGCAGTAGCTGCCAGTTACAGGGAGGGTAACAGTAGCTGCCAGTTACAGAGAGGGTAACAGTAGCTGCCAGTTACAGAGAGGGTGGAAGTAGCTGCCAGTTACAGGGAGGGTAGCAATGGCTGCCAGTTACAGGGAGGGTGGCAGTGGCTGCCAGTTACAGAGAGGGTGGCAGTAGCTGCCAGTTACAGAGAGGGTAGCAATGGCTGCTAGTTACAGGGAGGGTGGCAGTGGCTGCCAGTTACAGAGAGGGTGGCAGTAGCTGCCAGTTACAGGGAGGGTGGCAGTAGCTGCCAGTTACAGGGAGGGTAACAGTAGCTGCCAGTTACAGAGAGGGTAACAGTAGCTGCCAGTTACAGAGAGGGTGGCAGTAGCTGCCAGTTACAGGGAGGGTAGCAATGGCTGCCAGTTACAGAGAGGGTGGCAGTAGCTGCCAGTTACAGGGAGGGTAGCAATGGCTGCCAGTTACAGGGAGGGTGGCAGTGGCTGCCAGTTACAGAGAGGGTGGCAGTAGCTGCCAGTTACAGGGAGGGTAGCAATGGCTGCCAGTTACAGAGAGGGTGGCAGTAGCTGCCAGTTACAGGGAGGGTAGCAATGGCTGCCAGTTACAGAGAGGGTAGCAGTAGCTGCCAGTTACAGGGAGGGTAGCAGTAGCTGCCAGTTACAGGGAGGGTAGCAGTAGCTGCCAGTTACAGGGAGGGTAGCAGTAGCTGCCAGTTACAGGGAGGGTAGCAGTAGCTGCCAGTTACAGGGAGGGTAGCAGTAGCTGCCAGTTACAGGGAGGGTGGCAGTAGCTGCCAGTTACAGAGAGGGTGGCAGTAGCTGCCAGTTACAGGGAGGGTAACAGTAGCTGCCAGTTACAGAGAGGGTAGCAGTAGCTGCCAGTTACAGGGAGGGTAGCAGTAGCTGCCAGTTACAGGGAGGGTGGCAGTAGCTGCCAGTTACAGAGAGGGTGGCAGTAGCTGCCAGTTACAGGGAGGGTGGCAGTAGCTGCCAGTTACAGAGAGGGTGGCAGTAGCTGCCAGTTACAGGGAGGGTGGCAGTAGCTGCCAGTTACAGGGAGGGTGGCAGTAGCTGCCAGTTACAGAGAGGGTGGCAATGGCTGCCAGTTACAGAGAGGGTGGCAGTAGCTGCCAGTTACAGAGAGGGTGGCAATGGCTGCCAGTTACAGGGAGGGTAGCAGTAGCTGCCAGTTACGGGGAGGGTGGCAGTAGCTGCCAGTTACAGGGAGGGTGGCAGTAGCTGCCAGTTACAGGGAGGGTGGCAGTAGCTGCCAGTTACAGAGAGGGTGGCAATGGCTGCCAGTTACAGGGAGGGTGGCAGTAGCTGCCAGTTACAGGGAGGGTGGCAGTAGCTGCCAGTTACAGGGAGGGTGGCAGTAGCTGCCAGTTACAGGGAGGGTGGCAGTAGCTGCCAGTTACAGGGAGGGTGGCAGTGGTGCCAGTTACAGGGAGGGTGGCAGTAGCTGCCAGTTACAGGGAGGGTGGCAGTAGCTGCCAGTTACAGAGAGGGTGGCAGTAGCTGCCAGTTACAGGGAGGGTGGCAGTAGCTGCCAGTTACAGGGAGGGTGGCAGTAGCTGCCAGTTACAGAGAGGGTGGCAGTAGCTGCCAGTTACAGAGAGGGTGGCAGTAGCTGCCAGTTACAGGGAGGGTGGCAGTGGTGCCAGTTACAGAGAGGGTGGCAGTAGCTGCCAGTTACAGGGAGGGTAACAGTAGCTGCCAGTTACAGGGAGGGTGGCAGTAGCTGCCAGTTACAGGGAGGGTGGCAGTAGCTGCCAGTTACAGGGAGGGTGGCAGTGGTGCCAGTTACAGAGAGGGTGGCTGTAGCTGCCAGTTACAGGGAGGGTGGCAGTGGTGCCAGTTACAGGGAGGGTGGCAGTGGTGCCAGTTACAGGGAGGGTAACAGTAGCTGCCAGTTACAGAGAGGGTGGCAGTAGCTGCCAGTTACAGGGAGGGTGGCAGTGGTGCAGAGGGACAGTTGAAGTTGGAGGGGTGCCGCCCTGAGAGTGAATTTCAGCAGCAAGCTGGGGTGATGACTTTCTCCCAGGCTCCTGACGGGACTGGGAAACCATTCCACCTTCCCGAGAGCCCATCGGCCTCAAAAATAACTCGCTCAGGAGGCGAGTGACCTCCACGATGGGGTATCCACATGTTCTGAGGTGAAAGGTCGGCTTTAATCCACGGTTCCCTGATCCTCCGCACAATGCCTGGCACCTTGTCTCTCGAAAGGAGCTTGCTCAGATGAACCCAGCCCAAGGTGTCTACACCGGACCAGTCTCCTCTTTATATGGGCTCTGAAATCGGTTCAATCCCAGAGATTATCTGCACATTTCCCAAGCTGGATTGGAAGTTTGATGCTGCAGTTCCCAGGAACTCTCCTGGAAACAGCTGAAGAGGAGGCAGCTTTGACAATCTCACCAGCCTGTGCTCCTACTTACAATTTAATGCTCCCAATAGATTCCACTTTCTTACACTCACGCACGCCAGATCTTGTGCGTGTGCTTCGATTCATGATCAAATATTTAACATCTGGCTGTGTGCTACATTTTCAAATCCTGTTCATTCATTATTCATTGACATCTTGTTGGAATCAAAGGTAGTGGTAATGTATCCTTTTTAGGTAATACATCGGGTGTAATGACCTCATATTTCTTCCACTAAGCACTTCCCGAGTCCCATTTGCCCCACCACCCAGTCGTAGGTTGGCATTTTTAGTTCTGAAGTCCCAGTCAGAATCAGTTTAAAGGCACTCAGCTGGCACTGTGGCACAGCGAGACAGAACGCAGAGTGCCGGCAGTCTCAAGTGCACATGTGCACAAAACCAAACTCAAAACCCATTGCCGGTCTCACTCTCTGCAGAGACACAATTACAGAGCCAGGGGCCACGTGCGGATCCAGTCCTCAAGCCAAGCCTTTGCTGGGGTACCCTGCAGGACAAACCCTGCCCCTGGCACTCAGAGCCTGCCCCACATGGCATTCGGTAACTGTGGAGTCACCAACACCTGCGGCATAGATTTGTGACAAGAAGCGCAGTTTTGAAGTTGGCTTTTCGGAAAGTTCTAAAATGCTGCTCTGACGCAAAGTCCATATTGGAACATTGTCGGTGATTTTTTTTTTTGGTTAGCTGTGACCTGTGACCCACCAGCAGTAATTGCTTGGCGTCCCATGATTGTTAATGACCTTTGACCCAGAGCTGGATCCAATGATCCAAACTCTGTCCAGTTCTGCACTAACCCAATCCCACACAGTAAAGAGGAAGGAGAGTGGGGAACAGGCTTTCGGGAACAGGCAGAGCTCCAAGGGGAAGAAAAGCACAGGGCTTTTAAAATAGAGCAAGGAGACTTCGGGGCTGGGAAGGGAATCTAACAAAAACCACAGCAGCTTGCTCAGCCTGAAGAGCAGAACTGGGAGGGGAATTGAAAGAAACAGCAGCCCAAACACTGCTGGAGAGGACTGAACATCAGAGTCAGGAGGGAATTCAACAAATACCTAAGGCAAGGCCTTCAGGACAATCTGCACAACTGGGCCGAGGCAGACCCTGAGAGGCACAAAACAGCAGGGTGGGCAGCATCAAATTTACAAATACGGGGCTGGAGCACACACTTTAAATAGGAATAGTAAGGAAATTCAGAAACTTGGAGGGAAGTTTGGAAAGTTACAGACAATCGTTTGAAGAACAAAGTCAGAAGCTGCAGCACATGTGTAAGAAATAGCTGTTAGATTCAAAGATGGGTTTTAATTCTTAGAGCAGAGACTGACAACATGCAGCCGGGAACAGATAGCAGAAATGCCAGCAAGGTCAAATATCAAGCATCAAAAGACAAATAGAAGTGATAAGGGAATCGTAAAATTCAAAACAACACAGGGTGGGGGATAATAGACAAAAATGGAGCCAAAAAGTCATAAAATGTCCTTAAAGAAACATAACAAAACATTCCTCAGAAAGATAAGAGGGAGGCCTTGTCAGTCATGCAGAAAGGGACGGCGAGGGATGCTTTCCCGCTTCACAATTGGACAATAGGATGGGGGATCAAATGATTGACACCAGGTGATTACCAGCCCACCGAAATAACGATAAATATAGACGACCGAGAGAGGAAATCAGGCAGTTAGGGGCGAAGGCTTCCCCGAGGTGGCTACGGCCTAACACCTTGGTCAAGTTTAGCCTCTGAGGTGGCTGATGGTCTAAAACCTCCAACAGCTCGAGGGACGACCCAACGGAAGTGACCGCTGCCGCAGACTGCAGGAATCCACCCAATCCGAGACCACCGTACTGCCTCCCCGTCTGTCCAGTCGTGGCATTCCGCTCCGGGAGTCATAGATCGCTCTCTATTGCCATTGGTTGTATGTCTATTATACTCAGCTTAAACCATATGTAATACCTGATTATGCTTTAAAACTGTAGCTCTTTAATAAAAGCCTTACAACTTCTAAAACCCTTTTGGGTAATCTGTGTGTGGCCTGTGATCCAGATCTTACACATGCCAACAGAATGCTTGGAGCTGTAGCTGGTATAGGACCAGCAGCTGAGCGACAGGGGTGAGAGGTGTGCTACAGCACCACCCAGTGGCAGGAGATCTGCTACTACTCCATGACGTCCAGCTGTTTACATACTGATTCACATTATAAATGTTTATATAGGCAGTTTCAATGTTTCATGTTGACCTAAGAAGATTGACTGAAAATTGTGACACAGGAAGTAAGGATTGTGGACAGAATTTGCAGGTAATGGTAAGATTATTGATAGATAGATAGAACAACAACAACATGTATTTATATAGCGCCTTTAATGTAGTAAAACGTCCCAAGGCGCTTCACAGGAGTGTTAGAAGACAAAAAATTTGACACCAAGCCACATAAAGAGACATTAGGGCACGTGATCGTTGCTTAGACTGAGTATAGTGTTTTATTCTCTCTGAAAGAAGGGAGTGGTAAAGAGCTTGTTGAAAGGTAAAACCAGAAATACAATGGCGTTGGCATATCACCGGGAACAGTTGATAGATAGCCTGAAGGAGGTAAAGCATAAAGTGCAGGAGAGATAGGGAGAGATAAAGAAGGAAAAAGATCTAATTTGCAGGCTAACCAATCTGAAAACTCAGCAAAGGAAGGGAAAAAACAGGGATTTGGAAAGCCAGGAAAAGCTGCTGAGACACCGATTTAAAAAGAGAAACAAAAGAGAAATTTAAAGCTTTACCGACATGGAAGTTATTAACGTCTGTGCCGAGACAAATAAAACACAAGGGCCCAAAAATTAGTGAGTGAGCCTTCGTGCGAGGGTAAGGCCTTCCCGCGATCTCTCACTGCGCACTGGCTTTTTCAGTCCGAGCTCGCACGAACTTGATGTTCTGGACAGCAGCTGTGCAGGGCTTTTGTATCCCACAGGCGTAGTTAATTCGTGCGAGCTGTGGGATCACGTGACTCAGTTAGAGCCAATGGCAGCACACCATCTTCCATTCATAGCTTTCACAGCACGGCTGTGAAAGCTATGAATACTATACCCCCCCAAAAGAACAGCTAAACCTCAATTAAATTTTTTTTTAAAAACCATCACATTAATAAAATAAGTATAGTTAAATAAATTAACCATTTTAAACAAAAAATTACATTTTTGAAAAAATGTAAAATCTTTTAAAAAGTTATAAAAATAAACTTACCTGTCTTTAAAGTCTCTAAAAAAGATATGCCTGTTAAAAAAAATTCAAAATAATACTTAATTAAGTACTTACCTTGTTAAAAGAGGGTCTTACACCTCCTTTCTTTATGTCTAAAATCTTCCATGCTTACCTGCGCGTCCAAAGCACTAAGTGCACTGCGTGCGCGCAGCCTGTAGCGCGCACGCGGTTCACCTAGGAACCGCCCCCTTTTGAATTCACCAAGTGCCGGTTTTCAGCGCATGCGCAGTGCATGCAGAAAACCGGCAATTGGAGACAGAATACGCGAGAGTACACAGTGCGTACTCTCGCGTAGCAGCACTAATTTTTGGGCCAAGATTTGCTGAGTGAAAGGAACCTTAAAAAATGCTGGAATTTCAGTTTGTATGAAAATGTGTGTTAAAGTGTGAATGTTTTCCTCACTATGAGTGTTTAAGAAGTTACAGTATTTCTTTTGTCTGAAAAGTCTGTCTTTAAAAGAAAGATTCTGTTATGTGTGGTTTAGCTCCACCCACTTCTCTGTGTTAAAAGCGTTTAAAAACTTTTGTCTGGTCTTGGATTTTGGAAGTTTTAAGAATGTGCGAATAAGATTGTGCCACAATAATTGGGAAAAAAACTTTGAACTACAATTTAAGTTAAGCTGGTGTGTAAAAACTGAGAAGAGCAACAAAAAGTTTGTTTAACAAAAGATTAACTTTCAGTCTAACATTTAACCTTGGAGTCGCGGTTGCTATGGTGAAATCTTCCAAAGCAGTTTGATTTGATTTGCTTAAATGTGAAAAACTAATTTTTCTCCAGTTATATTCTATGTTTTTACAGTATTTTGGAAAGACATCTTAAGAAAGGACAATAAGAAATATGACATAATTTACTGGTTCTGCAAGAATGTGCTATTTTGTTTTGTTTTATCTGTTCTGTTCGTGTTCAGTTAAAGTGTGAAAACACAACTGTCTTTTTCGATCGGGAAAGTTTTTTTAATTTACGTGAAGTGACGCAATTGCGTGCGCCTGACAATGTTTCGCTCCACCTTCTTAAAAACCTGCAGAGGAGTTAACCCTTTCCACTGACAGCTGTTTAAGTTCACCGAGCGACAACTTTAGTATGAAATTTAAAAATATTGGACATTATTAAATTTAAGTTTCTTAATTTTAAGTTAATATTTCCCCACAGTGACAGAAGGAAAATTTCTTTTGTTATATGGAAGTTACCTTGTAAACTAATTGCAGCACTTCTGTCTCTAATGTTAAAACACTGTGTAAGCCACCTAGCCTGGAAATCACTTGTTTCTGAAATTGGAAATGGAAGATAAATTGATAGAAATGAAATTGAACATTGGCAAAACCTGTCAGTTCAATAATACTGCTGTTTGGATTTTGGGATAATTTTGTAATAACAAAATGGACTCAGGCACTATATATATATTGGGTTACTTTTGGGAAAATAAAAGATCCTCTAAAATAATAATAAATAAAAAGTGTTAATAACTTGGACCAAGTGAGAATGTTTGATCTATGTTTTCAATCTTAAATATTGTACTGGACAGTAAAGTTCCTCCAGGGCTCATGAATGAGATATGAATAGTAATTAGTAGGATGTGTAAAATGGAGAGAGGAAGTGATTGAGGGTGTGAGATAGAAACAGGAGAATTACACCACCAATTGAGAATTTTCCAAACTTTCTAGTGAAAGTCAGGAAAGTGTAGTTAAGAATAATAAATTGATAGCTTTCTCTTGGAGACATTTGTGTCCCTGCCTATAATGAACTTTTTAAGAAAACTGAATTTGATAGCCTGGCCACTACCCAAGACATCAGAACCATGCGGTGGAAGATGAACAAAGACCTCCAGACAATCTTTTGATAAGATCACCTGAAAGCCTGAGAAAGACTTGTATTGGATGGCACGTGTGGCACGATATTGAGATACCGGTATGAGTGTGCAAATGTGATTCGTTACGTATGAGGCAATTACCATCCGGGAATGTATGGTGAATCTGCACTGAAGAACGGGTCTCAGACATGCTCAGTTACCTGACAACAGCAAAACATGAAATGGTTAATGTGGTTCAGGAGAGCGAGACAACCTTTAAGGCATTGACACTAACTCCATTGAGAAACTATCTAATTAATGAAACAATCAGAATAGAGTTAAATACACTGGTACCTGTTAGAGGGATTGAAATTGAAGTTGAAGTGGAGAGTTACATGGAATCTGGATTGGGACAATTGAGGGCTAAGGTGAAATCATGTTTAGTAAGAATTATCCACAAGATGGATACGAGTAAAAGAGAGATCTGGAGAATCTTTTAAGTCCATGATTTGTTGATTAGATGTTAAACTGTAATGTCGCTTGAAATGATTGTAAGACTGAATTTAACTGTGACTGTAATAATTGTGTTTTGTAGGTAACAGAGCGTGGGAAAAACCAGTACAAATCCAGTATGAGGTGGTTTTGGTGGTGCCTCCTGTGTCACTACTACCGCAACTACCATGCTTTACGGGTCTAACAGGACCTATCCCATCAACCAACATGTTTTACAAAAAGGGTGGTAGAGAGAAAACGGGGAATTAAAGACCGGTAAGCCTGACATCGGTAGTGGAGAAAATGCGAGAGTCCATTTTAAAAGATGTAATAGTTGAGCACTTGGAAAACAGTGACAGGATCGGACAAAGTCAACATGGATTTACGAAAGGTAAATCATGCTTGACTAATCTACTGGAATTTTTTGAGGATGTAACTGGTAAAATAGATAAGGGAGAACCAGTGGATGTGGTGTATTTGGACTTCCAAAAGGCTTTTGATAAGGTCCCGCATAAGAGATTAGCGTGTAAAGTTAAGGCACATGGGATTGGTGGCAAGGTATTGACTTGGGCAGAAGTGTGGCAGATGCAATATAACGTGGATAAATGCGAGGTTATCCACTTTGGTGTCAAAAACAGAAAGGCAGATTATTATCTGAATGGCAATAGATTGGGAGAAGGGGCAGTGCAACGAGACCTGGGTGTCCTTGTGCACCAGTCGCTGAAGGTAAACATGCAGGTGCAGCAGGCGGTTAAGAAGGCAAATGGTATGTTGGCCTTCATAGCGAGAGGGTTTGAGTACAGGAACAAGGATGTCTTGCTGCAGTTGTACAGGGTCTTGGTGAGACCACACCTTGAGTACTATATGCAGTTTTGATCGCCTTATCTGAGGAAGGAGGTTCTTGCCATGGAAGGAGTTCAACGAAGATTCACAAGGCTGATACCTGGGATGGCAGGAATGACGTATGAAGAGAGATTGGGTCGATTGGGCTTATACTCGCTGGAGTTTAGAAGAATGAGAGGGGATCTCATTGAAACTTATAAAATTCTGACAGGACAGGACAAACTAGATGCAGGAAGGATGTTCCCGATGGTCGGGGAGTCCAGAACCAGGGGTCACAGTCTAAGGATAAGGGGTAAGCCATTTAGGACAGAAATAAAGAGGAATTTCTTCACCCAGAGAGTGGTGAACCTGTGGAATTCTCTGCCACAGAAGGCAGTAGAGGCCAATTCATTAAATAGATTCAAGAAGGAGTTGGATATATTTCTTAAGGCTAAAGGGATCAAGGGATATGGGGAGAAGGCAGGGACAGGGTACTGAATTTGGATGATCAGCCATGATCGCATTGAATGGTGGAGCAGGCTAGAGGGGCCGAATGGCCTACTCCTGCTCCTATCTTCTATGATTCTATGATTCTACTCAATATCAAAAGCTGTGCTCAAGTGAAACTGACAATAAATGAGATACTTAAGTATGAGCTGCACAATTATGTGGCACAATTTGAGTAATACATTCCCCTGTTGTCTGAGGGCTTCAGTGAGCTCGTGATGTGACTGAACTCCTCCCTAAAGCATTTTTATGTTTTGAAGCAAGACAACTCGAGAATGGATATTGAAATTGACAGCATAGAGGAGGAGTCACACTGGTGGGATATTGGGCTTAATACATCAGCACACCCTTATGTTCGTATTATTTAACACGCTCTGGTAGTTATCCAACTTGTAATGATAGTATATTTGATATATGTAACCTGTGTCGTAAGACTTTGATACATAAGCCAATTGTGTACTCATGCCTATGACTAACCAGCACTAACAAATTAATTGAGCACACCGAAAGAGAAGATCCAAAGCAATGTAGAGGAGACCCCAGGCGGGGTAACATCAGGAAAGATAGAAGAAACAGAGGATACCCCAGGCGGGGCAGAATTGGAACACCGGAACAGTGAATTGAATTTGAGTAAGGGGTCAGAGGTTGCTCCTTCTCCTCAAAGGAATGGACTGTAAGGAAGGGAGAAATCTTCAAGACTCCCTACTAACTAACGCCCAAGTTGAGAGAGCAATAAGAACTAGCTAGATTAGTCAAGAGCCGATTGTTAGAAGTCAATAAGGATATTTCCTTCTCAAAGAAGGGAATTGTAAGAAATAGCTGTTAGATTCAAAGATGGGTTTTAATTCTTAGAGCAGAGACTGACAACATGCAGCCGGGAACAGATAGCAGAAATGCCAGCAAGTTCAAATATCAAGCATCAAAAGACAAATAGAAGTGATAAGGGAATCGTAAAATTCAAAACAACACAGGGTGGGGGATAATAGACAAAAATGGAGCCAAAAAGTCATAAAATGTCCTTAAAGAAACATAACAAAACATTCCTCAGAAAGATAAGAGGGAGGCCTTGTCAGTCATGCAGAAAGGGACGGCGAGGGAAGCCTTCCCGCTTCACAATTGGACAATAGGATGGGGATCAAATGATTGACACCAGGTGATTACCAGCCCACCGAAATAGCTATAAATATAGACGACCGAGAGAGGAAATCAGGCAGTTAGGGACGAAGGCTTCCCCGAGGTGGCTACGGCCTAACACCTTGGTCAAGTTTAGCCTCTGAGGTGGCTGATGGTCTAAAACCTCCAACAGCTCGAGGGATGACCCAACGGAAGTGACCGCAGGAAAGCAGACTGCAGGAATCAACCCAATCCGAGACCACCGTACTGCCTCCCCGTCCGTCCGGTCGTGGCATTCCGACTCCTACTGTCACGGGTTGTATGTCTATTATACTCAGCTTAAACCATATGTAATACCTGATTATGCTTTAAAACTGTAGCTCTTTAATAAAAGCCTTACAACTTCTAAAACCCTTTTGGGTAATCTGTGTGAGCCTGTGATCCGGATCTTACAAAATGACCAAAAGCTTGGTCAAAGAGTTAGGTCTTAAAGGAGGAAAGAGAGGTAGAGAAGCGGAGAGGTTTAGGCAGGAATTCCAGAGCTTAGGGCCTAGGCAACTGAAAGCATAGCCACCAATGGTTGAGAGATTAAAATCAGGAATGCTCAAGAGGGCAGAATTAGAGGAGCGCAGATATCTCGGGGTGTTGTGAGGATGAAGGAGATTACAGAGATAGGGAGGGTTGAGGCCATGGAGGGATTTGAAAACAAGGATGAGAATTTTGAAATCGAGGCGCTGCTTAACTGGGAGCCAATGTAGGTCAGCGAGCACAGGGGTGATGGGCGAACGGGACTTGGTGCGAGTTAGGACATGGGCAGCCGAGTTTTGGATTACCTCACGTTTACGTAGGGTAGAATGTGGGAGGCCAGCCAGGAGTGCATTGGAATAGTCAAGTCTAGAGGTAACAGGCATGGATGAGGGTTTCAGCAGCAGATGAGCTGAGGCAAGGGCGGAGACGGGCGATGTTATGGAGGTGGAAATAGGCAGTCTTAGTTATGCTGCGGATATGTGGTCGGAAGCTCATTTCAGGGTCAAATATGACACCAAGGTTGCGAACAGTCTGGTTCAGCCTCAGACAGATGTTAGCGAGAGGGATAGAATCAATGGCTAGGGAACAGAGTTTGTGGCGGGGACTAAAAACAATGGCTTTAATCTTCCCAATATTTAATTTGAGAAAATTTCTGCTCATCCAGTACTGGATGTCGGACAAGTAGTCTGACAATTTAGAGACCGTGGAGGGGTCGAGAGAAGAGGTAGTGAGGTAGAGCTGGGTGTCGTCAGCATACATGTGGAAACTGACGCTGTGTTTTCGGATGATGTCACCAAGGGGCAGCATGTAGATGAGAAATAGGGGCGGGCCAAGGATAGATCTTTGGGGGACCCCAGAGGTAACTATGCAGGAGTGGGAAGAGAAGCCATTGCAGTGATTCTCTGGCTATGATTAGATAGATAAGATTGGAACCAGGCGAGTGCAGTCCCACCCAGCTGGACGATGGTGGAGAGGCGTTGGAGGAGGATGGAGTGGTCAACCATGTCAAAGGCTGCAGACAAGTCAAGAAGGACGATGAGGGATAGTTTACCTTTGTAATAGTCACAAAGGATGTAATTTGTGACTTTGATGAGAGCCGTTTCGGTACTGTGGCAGGGGCGGAAACCTGATTGGAGGGATTCAAACATGGAATTATGGGAAAGATGGGCATGGATTTGGGAGGCGACAACACGTTCAAGGACTTTGGAGAGGAAAGGGAGGTTGGAGATGGGGCGGCAATTTGCAAGGACGGAGTGGTCAAGGGTTGTTTTTTTGAGACGAGGGGTGATGACAGCAGATGTTTTATAAATATATTAAGAGTAAGAGGATAACTAAAGAAAGGGTAGGGCCTATTAGAGATCATGAGGGTAATCTGTGTGTGGAGCTGGGAGACGTCGGTAGGGTTCTTAATGAATACTTTGCGTCTGTTTTCACAAAGGAGAGGGGCGAAGCAGACATTGCTATCGGGGGGAGGAGTGTGAAATATTAGATGAAATAAACATAGTGAGAGAGGAAGTATTAAGGGGTTTAGCAGCTTTAAAAGTGGATAAATCCCCAGGCCCGGATGAAACGTATCCCAGGCTGTTAAGCGAAGCAAAAGAGGAAATAGCAGAGGCCCTGACCATCATTTTTCAATCCTCTCTGGCTTCAGGTGTGGTGCCGGAGGACTGGAGGACTGCTAATGTGGTACCCTTGTTTAAAAAGGGAGAAAAGGATAGACCGAGTAATTACAGGCCAGTCAGCCTAACCTCGGTGGTGGGAAAATTATTGGAAAGAATTCTGCAGGACAGGATAAATCTTCATTTAGAAAGACACGGATTAATCAAGGATAGTCAGCACGGATTTGTTAAGGGAAGGTCGTGTCTGACAAACTTGATTGAATTTTTTGAGGAGGTAACAAGGAGGGTAGATGAGGGTAGTGCATTTGATGTAGTGTATGTGGACTTTAGCAAGGCTTTTGATAAGGTTCCACATGGCAGACTGGTCACGAAGTTAAAAGCCCATGGGATCCAGGGCAAAGTGCCAAGTTGAATTCAAAACTGGCTCGGAGACAGGAAGCAGAGGGTAATGGTTGATGTGTGTTTTTGTGACTGGAAGGCTGTTTCCAGTGGGGTTCCGCAGGGCTCAGTACTAGGCCCCTTGCTTTTTGTGGTATATGTCAACGATCTTGACTTGAATATAGGGGGTATGATTAAGAAGTTTGCAGATGATACTAAAATCAGCTGTGTGGTTGATACTGAAGAAGGAAGCTGTAGACTGCAGGAAGATATCAATAAATTGGTCAGGTAGGCAGAACAGTGGCAAATGGAATTCAATCCAGAGAAGTGTGAGGTAATGCATTTGGGGAGGGCTAACAAGGAAAGGGAATACACATTAAGTGGTAGGACACTGAGTAGTGTAGAGGAACAAAGGGACCTTGGAGTGCATGTCCACAGATCCCTGAAGGCAGCAGGCCAAGTAGATAAGGTGATTAAGAAGGCATACGGAATGCTTGCCTTTATTAGCCGTGGCATAGAATACAAGAGTAAGGGGTTTATGCTTCAACTGTATAAAACACTAGTTAGGCCTCAGCTAGAGTACTGCGTGCAGTTCTGGTCACCACATTACAGGAAAGATGTGATTGCACTAGAGAGGGTACAGAGGAGATTTACAAGGATGTTGTCGGGAGTAGAGAATCTTAGCTATGAGGAAAGACTGGATAGGCTGGGTCTGTTTTCCTTGGAACAGAGGAGGCTGAGGGGAGACCTTATTGAGGTGTATAAAATTATGAGGGGCCTAGATAAAGTGGATAGAAAAGATCTATTTCCCTTAGCAGAGGGGTCAAAAACCAGGGGGCACAGATTTAAAGTAATTGGTGGAAGGTTTAGAGGGGATTTGAGGGGAAATTTCTACACCCAGAGGGTTGTGGGGGTCTGGAACTCACTGTCTGAAAGGGTGGTAGAGGCAGGAACCCTAACCACATTTAAAAAGTACTTGGATGTGCACTTGGGATGCTCTAACCTGCAGGGTTACGGACCAAGAGCTGGGAAGTGGGTTTAGGCTGGATAGCTCTTTGTTGGCTGGTGCGGACACGATGGGCCAAAATGGCCTCCTTCCGTGCTGTAACTTTCTATGATTCTATGATTCTATTTGAGGGAGAGGGGGACAGTACCTGAGGGGAGAGAACCGTTAACAATGTCAGCTAACATTGGAGCCAGAAAAGTAAGTTGGGTGGTCAGCAGTTTGGTGGGAATAGGGTCGAGGGAGCAGGAGGTGGATCTCATGGACAAGATGAGCGCAGAGAGGTCATGAGGGGAGATCGGAGAGAAACTGGAGAAAGATGTGAGTTCAGGGCTAGGGCAGGGGGGAACCTTAGAGGAGGTTTGGCCCGGTGGGCTAGGGGAAGGAAACGAAGTGGCAGAGGCAGCTGAACAGATGGTCTCAATCTTAGAGACAAAGAAGTCCATGAGCTCCTCACACTTGTTGTCGGAGGTGAGGGAGGAGAAGACAGGGCAGAGAGGTTTAAAAAGACGGTTAGCAGTAGAGAATAGAAGCCGGGGTTTATCTTTGCATTCCAGAATGATTCTGGAATAGTGAGCAATTTTGGCAGACGAGAGCAGGACCCAATAATGCTTTGTGTGGTCCAGCCAGATCTGGCGGTGAATGGCTAAACCAGTTGTCCGCCATATCCGTTCAAGTCTACGTCCCTTGGACTTAAGGGAGTGAAGGTGAGGGCTGTACCGGAGGAACAGCCAGGGTGAGGGAGAGTAATTGTTTCAATAGGGACTAGGGCATCAAAGATGGTGGTGAGGGTATGGTTGAGCAGATCGGTAGCTGCAGAAATGTCATGGTGAATGGAGGGCCAAAGGCTGCACTGTTGGGATTTCGTAAGTGCTGTTGTAAGAGAGTTGGGAGAGAATTTTTACCAGGGCGGACACAGAAGGAAGTAGGGTTGGCGACGGGGGGGCAGGTGGAAGGTGGATGTGGGTGGAGAGCGATACGAAGAAGTGGTCAGAGCTGGCCTTAACTGCGATTGACATGATGGGAGTAGCGAGGCCACGAGAGAGGGAAAGGTCAAGGGGGTGGCCGTGAATATGGGTTGGGGAGTTTACATGAAGGTAGAGATTAAGGAAGGATAGGAGGGTAGTGAACTCAGAGGTGAGACAGCATGATGAATTGAGATGGAGGTTAAAATCAGCGAGGATGAGAAGTCGCTCGGTGCAGAGGCTGAGAGAGGAGAGCAGTGAAGATATCTCGGTATTAACATTTTTATACGATCTCTGAATAATCCCCAGCTCAGAGGTGAATGAGAGGATGGAGTGGCTTCTAACAATCAGACTGTAACAGCCCGGAGTTGTGTCTCTTCATTAGCTTCAAATTGCTTTGGGAGGTCCGGAGGTTGTGAAAGATGCTGTATAAATGCAGGTCTTTCTTCGTCCGCTTGCAGTGTTTGTGCTCCAGTGAATCAGTAGCAGTTTAGTCCAGAAATTGGATCATTCGTCTCATCAACCCAGCCAAGAATCGCTGCCACTTTCACCCGCTGTGGCAGGAAGATGGGCTCACCCTGCCAATCATACCACACTCTCCGCCAGTCACACCTGCCATGCAGGACCAGTTGAAAAATCCAGGATACAAAGTGCTTCGAACAAGCCATTTTGTCCCCATCTTTATTCCTGCAGCCTGCTTCCCACCAAACTGTCCTCATCAGCAGAGCTTTGTCGCTCCCAAACCGCAGCCAGGGCCTGGTGTTGTTACTTATCTCCAGTAGTTCCTCGGGAGTGCAAAGTGTTGGCAGGGGACACTGCATCAGGCAGGGTGCAAGTGTTTGCCGAGCCTCTGCACATTCACACCTGGGGCTGTTTTGCGACTTTCACTTGGTCATGTCATCGCCGGGCTTTTCCACCCCAATTCTCACTCGATTTAGGAAGGATAGTCAATTTAAAAACCACTACATTAGGAAAGAAAAGAAAAACTTGCATTTATATCGCGCCTTTCACGACCTCAGGGTGTCCCAAAGGACTTTACAGCCAATGAAATACTTTTGAAATGGAGTCACTGTTGTAATGTAGGAAACATAGATGCCAATGTGCGCACAGCAAGCTCCCACAAACCGCAATGTGATAATGACCAGATAATCTGTTTTCGTGATGTTGGTTGAGAGATAAATATTGGCCTAGGACACTGAGGAGAACTCCCCTACTCTTCTTCAAATAGTGCCTTAGCATCGTTTGCATCCACCTGAGGGTGCAGACGTCTCATCCGAAAAACAGCACCTCCGACAGGACAGCACTTCCTCAATTGGCTGTGTGGCTGGTGCTATGCATCCGGTAACAGCAACAAGTGCCCGAGGGTCTGCTCTTATTATTCACTCTCCATTCTGCATGCTGGTTTTGTAAAATAAAAAGTATTTTGTTTTTGTTTCATTTAAACTCACATCTGTTGCTCTCTGAATTCCTGCCTTGTGGGGATAGGATTTGGCAGCCAGACTAAACAATTAAATTAATATACTGCCTGACCCTTGTCTGCACTAACACAAGACCCTGGTGGATCTCGGTTCACCCAAAGCTAAGGAACAGCGTCAGCCCAGGGTGAACGGCCTACCACGTTCCCTTTTACAGGCCAGCCAGAATCAGAGCCAGTTGCCGATGGTGAGACTCCCCCTTTAAAAATAACAAGACATCCCCTTTAAATGAGTTGCCGATTGTAATGTTTCCCTTTAAGAGCTAGACAGATGACAAACCCTTCCAGTGTAAAAGGGCAGGAGATAAATTGTTCAAGGATTTGTCGAGAACTCGTTCTCAAGCACTGGAAGGATGATTACATCTTGAATTTAAAACAGGTCAAATGATGAATGCACCCACTCCATGTGCTGACTGCTGAGAGTAAGCAGGAGGCAGTTTCAGGACCAATCATCTAACCCAGCTGTAAATACTGGGACAGTCGAGGCTGCTCCCTGACTCTCATCATATCAGCACAAAGCATTATTCAAACCTCGGTGTGTTTTAATTCTCTGTGTTATGATGGAATGGCAGGAGGTTATAATTACTCAGAGTTCTAGCATCCCTGTGGATGTGAACTTCTAACTGATGTTTATACATCCACATGGTGTGACACCCACACTTTAAAACTCTGCTTCTCTCAGTTTTCTCCCCTCCCCCTCCTGTCCTGAAACTCTTGATTCCTTGTCAGGGTACGTTTCTATGGTTACCAGGCATCCTCCAGTGCCTTGTCATCATCTGTGAGCCTGGACAGAGTGTGTTGGTCAGCTATTTAGCTGTGGGGGAAATTTCACAACTGCACCAAGTCTTGCCCTTACCCAGCATCCAGGCCAGGCCTCACGGGCTGCTGACCGGGAGCAGACACCCACATCCGATTGTTCCGCTTCGTGACCCAGAGGTACTGAGGCCAATTGTAGTTCCCCCACTGCCTCCTGTAGCAGTCGGCACAGACTCCATGGATTTTTAGATTAGGAACATATACCCTTATTAAAAACTGGACAGGCTGTTTGGGGGGGAAGCAGTGGAAAACCACTCAAGCTGAAGGTGACTCACGTAACCAGGTTGCATTCGTATGGTAACGAACTGTCCTTGGGAACAATGGCCCAAGAGACCCACTCCCAAGTCTTGAATAACGAGGCTGGCGACTCATTGTTTCTGGAGAAGATGAACTCATTAAGTTAATCGGCTGGGAGATCGAAATGAGCTAAACCATCCAAACCTGGGAGGAGGCCTGGAAACCATTTCCCTGAGGCCATGTGTCCATTAAAACAACAGACAGCGGTCTGTGTATTGGGGGGGTATATCAGAGAGCAGTTTGGATAGCTCTCTCTCTCTCTCCTGCCCTCCCCACAACGGAACGTCAAGAGGAGCTGAGCCTTGCTCTTCCAACCGAGACGGACTTCGATTAAGGCTGGGACTCGCATGCCGCAAGGCTGGTACGGAACCAGGTAGCCGAGACGTACGGGAGGAAGCTGCAAGCAAGATCGAAGGGCAATCTAGGTGAGCATTGCCAAGCCTACACACCCACAAGATCACTTAGCTGTGTGAGGGGGTGCCTGTATGTTCCTACCAAACCAGAGGGGGTTTAGTGTTGGAAGGGTCCTGTGATAGTTTAGTTCACGGGAGGGTGTTTTTAGGCCGTGGTAAGTCAGAACTTGTTGGACAAGTCAGGGTTGTACTGTTTTAAACTGTACTGTTGTGTTCACACCGCTCGTACTGTATGCGAGTGGAGTGGTTTTGTCAACCTTAATAAACACTGTACGGGTGAGCCCGAAAACGCTGTCCGTGTTCAAATCTGTCCTCAGTAATCCCTATCGCCAGAACTTGTAGTAAGGGGGATTGTGTGCTCGCTACGGGCGGGGCGAAACCACTTACAATAATTGGCAATTGCGGCAGGGCCCATCGGAAATTGGCCACCGCAAAAACCGGTGACACTCCCCAGAGTCAGGGATTGACACAAGACCTTCCGGGCCTGTGCGGCTCACTAATCACGGACTTAACCAGCTGAGACACCTGAAACCCACGACACTAAACTGACCGATGCTCATCTAAACAATGGAGCCTATCAGCAGAGAGACAGCTTCTTTGAAAATGTATCTCACTATCCTGCTGTGGAATAATCCCGTCCAAATTGCAGTGAAACAGCCTGTTTTTCCTCCCACATTGGCCCTTCATTTACACATCACTGCACTGTGTAGACAACTGATACACTCACAAACAAGCAGCCAAGGAATAAAAATGAGCATATTATGCACTTTACATTGTAATAAGAGAGATGTAAGACAAATATGTTATATACAGGACAATGCACGGACTGCAGCGTGTCATATACAGGACAATGCAGGGACTGCAGCGTGTCATATACAGGACAATGCAGGGACTGCAGCGTGTCATATACAGGACAATGCAGGGACTGCAGCGTGTCATATACAGGACAATGCACGGACTGCAGCATGTCATATACAGGACAATGCACGGACCACAGCATGTCATATACAGGACAATGCAGAGACTGCAGCATGTCATATACAAGACAATGAACGGACTGCAGCCTGTCATATACAGGACAATGCAGGGCCTGCAGCGTGTCATATACAGGACAATGCACGGACTGCAGCGTGTCATATACAGGACAATGCACGGACAGCAGCGTGTCATATACAGGACAATGCAGGGACTGTAGCGTGTCATATACAGGACAATGCAGGGGCTGCAGTGTGTCATATACAGGACAATGCACAGACGACAGCATGTCATATACAGGACAATGCACGGGCTGCAGCGTGTCATATACAGGACAATGCAGGGGCTGCAGTGTGTCATATACAGGACAATGCAGGGACTGCAGTTTGTCAATTACAGGACAACGCACGGACTGCAGCGTGTCATATACAGGACAATGCAGGGGCTGCAGCGTGTCATATACAGGACAAGGCAGGGACTTCAGCGTGTCATATACAGGATAATGCACGGACTGCAGCATGTCATATACAGGACAATGCACAGACTGCAGCGTCTCATATACAGGACAATGAACGGACTGCATCGTGTCATATACAGGACAATGCAGGGACTGCAGCGTGTCATATACAGGACAATGCACGGACTGCAGAGTGTCATATACAGGACAATGCACAGACTGCAGCGTGTCATATACAGGACAATGCACAGACCACAGCATGTCATATACAGGACAATGCAGGGACTGCAGTTTGTCATATAAAGAACAATGCACGGACTGCAGCGTGTCATATACAAGACAATGAACGGACTGCAGCCTGTCATATACAAGACAATGAACGGACTGCAGTGTGTCATATACAGGACAATGCACGGACTGCAGCATGTCATATACAGGACAATGCAGGGACTGCAGCGTGTCATACACAGGACAATGCAGGGATTGCAGCGTGTCATATACAAGACAATGCAGGGATTGCAGCGTGTCATATACAGGACAATGCAGGGATTGCAGCGTGTCATATACAGGACAATGCAGGGACTGCAGCGTGTCATATACAGGACAATGCAGGGGCTGCAGCGTGTCATACACAGGACAATGCACGGACTGCAGCGTGTCATATACAGGACAATGCACGGACTGCAGCGTGTCATATACAGGACAATGCAGGGACTGCAGAGTGTCATATACAGGACAATGCAGGGACTGCAGCGTGTCATATACAGGACAATGCAGGGACTGCAGCGTGTCATATACAGGACAATGAACGGACTGCAGCGGATCATATACAGGACAATGCACGGACTGCAGCGTGTCATATACAGGACAATGCAGGGATTGCAGCGTGTCATATACAAGACAATGCAGGGATTGCAGCGTGTCATATACAGGACAATGCAGGGATTGCAGCGTGTCATATACAGGACAATGCAGGGATTGCAGCGTGTCATATACAGTACAATGCAGGGACTGCAGCGTGTCAAATACAGGACAATGCAGGGGCTGCAGCGTGTCATATACAGGACAATGAACGGACTTCAGCGATTCATATACAGGACAATGCACGGACTGCAGCGTGTCATATACAGGACAATGCAGGGATTGCAACGTGTCAAATACAAGACAATAAACGGAATGCAACGTGTCATATACAGGACAATGCAGGGACTGCAGCGTGTCATATACAGGACAATGTACGGACTGCAGTATGTCATATACAGGACAATGCAAGGACTGCAGCGTGTCATATACAGGACAATGCACAGACTGCAGCGTGTCATACACAGGACAATGCAGGGGCTGCAGTGTGTCATATACAGGACAATGCACAGACGACAGCGTGTCATATACAGGACAATGCAGGGGCTGCAGCGTGTCATATACAGGACAATGCAGGGACTTCAGCGTGTCATATACAGGATAATGCACGGACTGCAGCATGTCATATACAGGACAATGCACAGACTGCAGCGTCTCATATACAGGACAATGAACGGACTGCATCGTGTCATATACAGGACAATGCAGGGACTGCAGCGTGTCATATACAGGACAATGCACGGACTGCAGCGTGTCATATACAGGACAATGCACGGACCACAGCATGTCATATACAGGACAATGCAGGGACTGCAGTTTGTCATATAAAGGACAATGCACGGACTGCAGCGTGTCATATACAAGACAATGAACGGACTGCAGCCTGTCATATACAAGACAATGCAGGGACTGCAGCGTGTCATATACAGGACAATGCACGGACTGCAGCATGTCATATACAGGACAATGCAGGGACTGCAGCGTGTCATACACAGGACAATGCAGGGATTGCAGCGTGTCATATACAAGACAATGCAGGGATTGCAGCGTGTCATATACAGGACAATGCAGGGATTGCAGCGTGTCATATACAGGACAATGCAGGGACTGCAGCGTGTCATATACAGGAAAATGCAGGGGCTGCAGCGTGTCATACACAGGACAATGCACGGACTGCAGCGTGTCATATACAGGACAATGCACGGACTGCAGCGTGTCATAGACAGGACAATGCAGGGACTGCAGAGTGTCATATACAGGACAATGCAGGGACTGCAGCGTGTCATATACAGGACAATGAACGGACTGCAGCGTGTCATATACAGGACAATGCACGGACTGCAGCGTGTCATATACAGGACAATGCAGGGATTGCAGCGTGTCATATACAAGACAATGCAGGGATTGCAGCGTGTCATATACAGGACAATGCAGGGATTGCAGCGTGTCATATACAGGACAATGCAGGGATTGCAGCGTGTCATATACAGGACAATGCAGGGACTGCAGCATGTCAAATACAGGACAATGCAGGGGCTGCAGCGTGTCATATACAGGACAATGCAGGAGCTGCAGCGTGTCATATACAGGACAATGCACGGACTGCAGCATGTCATATACAGGAAAATGAACGGACTGCAGCGTTTCATATACAGGACAATGCACGGACTGCAGCGTGTCATATACAGGACAATGCAGGGATTGCAGCGTGTCATATACAAGACAATGAACGGAATGCAGCGTGTCATATACAGGACAATGCAGGGACTGCAGCGTGTCATATACAGGACAATGTACGGACTGCAGTATGTCATATACAGGACAGTGCAAGGACTGCAGCGTGTCATATACAGGACAATGCACGGACTGCAGCGTGTCATACACAGGACAATGCACGGGCTGCAGCGTGTCATATACAGGACAATGCACAGACTGCAGCATGTCATATACAGGACAATGCAGTGACTGCAGCGTGTCATATACAGGACAATGCACCGACTGCAGTGTGTCATACACAGGACAATGCACGGGCTGCAGCGTGTCATACACAGGACAATGCACGGGCTGCAGCGTGTCATATACAGGACAATGCAGGGACTGCAGCGTGTCATATACAGGACAATGCAGGGACTGCAGTGTGTCATATACAGGACAATGCAGGTGCTGCAGCGTGTCATATACAGTACAATGCAGGGACTGCAGTGTGTCATATACAGGACAATGCAGGGACTGCAGCGTGTCATATAGAGGACAATGTACGGACTGCAGAAATCATATACAGGACAATGCACGGACTGAAGCATGTCATATACTGGAGAATGCACGGACTGCAGCGTGTCATATACAGGACAATGAACGGACTGCAGCGTGTCATATACAGGACAATGCAGGGACTGCAGCGTGTCATATACAGGACAATGCACGGACTGCAGCGTGTCATATACAGGACAATACACGGACTGCAGCGTGTCATATACAGGACAATGCACGGACCACAGCATGTCATATACAGGACAATGCAGGGACTGCAGCGTGTCATATACAAGACAATGAACGGACTGCAGCCTGTCATATACAAGACAATGCAGGGACTGCAGCGTGTCATATACAGGACAATGCACGGACTGCAGAGTGTCATATACAGGACAATGCACGGACTGCAGCGTGTCATATACAGGACAATGCACGGACTGCAGCGTGTCATATACAGGACAATGCAGGGACTGCAGTGTGTCATATACAGGACAATGCACGGACTGCAGCGTGTCATATACAGGACAATGCACGGACTGCAGCGTGTCATATACAGGACAATGCAGGACTGCAGCGTGTCATATACAGGACAATGCACGGACTGCAGCATGTCATATACAGGACAATGCAGGACTGCAGCGTGTCATATACAGGACAATGCAGGGACTGCAGCGTGTCATATACAGGACAATGCAGGGACTGCAGCGTGTCATATACAGGACAATGCAGGGACTGCAGCGTGTCATATACAGGACAATGCACGGACTGCAGCGTGTCATATACAGGACAATGCACGGACTGCAGCGTGTCATATACAGGACAATGCACGGACTGCAGCGTGTCATATACAGGACAATGCACGGACTGCAGCGTGTCATATACAGGACAATGCAGGGACTGCAGCGTGTCATATACAGGACAATGCACGGGACTGCAGCGTGTCATACACAGGACAATGCACGGGCTGCAGCGTGTCATATACAGGACAATGCACGGACTGCAGCGTGTCATATACAGGACAATGCACGGACTGCAGCATGTCATATACAGGACAATGCAGCGGACTGCAGCATGTCATATACAGGACAATGCACGGACTGCAGCATGTCATATACAGGACAATGCACGGACTGCAGCCTGTCATATACAGGACAATGCAGGGACTGCAGCGTGTCATATACAGGACAATGCACGGACTGCAGCGTGTCATATACAGGACAATGCACGGACTGCAGCGTGTCATATACAGGACAATGCAGGGACTGCAGCGTGTCATATACAGGACAATGCAGGGACTGCAGCGTGTCATATACAGGACAATGTACGGACTGCAGAAATCATATACAGGACAATGCACGGACTGAAGCATGTCATATACTGGAGAATGCACCGACTGCAGCATGTCATATACAGGACAATGCACGGACTGCAGCCTGTCATATACAGGACAATGCAGGGACTGCAGCGTGTCATATACAGGACAATGCAGGGACTGCAGTGTGTATTATACAGGACAATGCAGGTGCTGCAGCGTGTCATATACAGTACAATGCAGGGACTGCAGTGTGTCATATACAGGACAATGCAGGGACTGCAGCGTGTCATATAGAGGACAATGTACGGACTGCAGAAATCATATACAGGACAATGCACGGACTGCAGCATGTCATATACAGGAGAATGCACGGACTGCAGCGTGTCATATACAGGACAATGCACGGACTGCATCGTGTCATATACAGGACAATGCAGGGACTGCAGCGTGTCATATACAGGACAATGCACGGACTGCAGCGTGTCATATACAGGACAATACACGGACTGCAGCGTGTCATATACAGGACAATGCACGGACTGCAGCATGTCATATACAGGACAATGCAGGGACTGCAGCGTGTCATATACAAGACAATGAACGGACTGCAGCGTGTCATATACAGGACAATGCAGGGACTGCAGCGTGTCATATACAGGACAATGCACGGACTGCAGCGTGTCATATACAGGACAATGCACGGACTGCAGCGTGTCATATACAGGACAATGCAGGGACTGCAGCGTGTCATATACAGGACAATGCACGGACTGCAGCGTGTCATATACAGGACAATGCACGGACTGCAGCGTGTCATATACAGGACAATGCAGGGACTGCAGCGTGTCATATACAGGACAATGCACGGACTGCAGCGTGTCATATACAGGACAATGCAGGGACTGCAGCGTGTCATATACAGGACAATGCAGGGACTGCAGCGTGTCATATACAGGACAATGCAGGACTGCAGCGTGTCATATACAGGACAATGCAGGGACTGCAGCGTGTCATATACAGGACAATGCAGGGACTGCAGCGTGTCATATACAGGACAATGCACGGACTGCAGCGTGTCATATACAGGACAATGCACGGACTGCAGCGTGTCATATACAGGACAATGCAGGGACTGCAGAGTGTCATATACAGGACAATGCAGGGACTGCAGCGTGTCATATACAGGACAATGCAGGGACTGCAGCGTGTCATATACAGGACAATGCACGGACTGCAGCGTGTCATATACAGGACAATGCACGGACTGCAGCGTGTCATATACAGGACAATGCAGGGACTGCAGCGTGTCATATACAGGACAATGCAGGGACTGCAGCGTGTCATATACAGGACAATGCAGGGACTGCAGCGTGTCATATACAGGACAATGCAGGGACTGCAGCGTGTCATATACAGGACAATGCACGGACTGCAGCGTGTCATATACAGGACAATGCAGGGACTGCAGCGTGTCATATACAGGACAATGCAGGACTGCAGCGTGTCATATACAGGACAATGCACGGACTGCAGCGTGTCATATACAGGACAATGCACGGACTGCAGCGTGTCATATACAGGACAATGCACGGACTGCAGCGTGTCATATACAGGACAATGCAGGGACTGCAGCGTGTCATATACAGGACAATGCACGGACTGCAGCGTGTCATATACAGGACAATGCAGGGACTGCAGCGTGTCATATACAGGACAATGCACGGACTGCAGCGTGTCATATACAGGACAATGCAGGGACTGCAGCGTGTCATATACAGGACAATGCACGGACTGCAGCGTGTCATATACAGGACAATGCAGGGACTGCAGCGTGTCATATACAGGACAATGCAGGGACTGCAGCGTGTCATATACAGGACAATGCACGGACTGCAGCGTGTCATATACAGGACAATGCACGGGCTGCAGCGTGTCATATACAGGACAATGCAGGGACTGCAGTGTGTCATATACAGGACAATGCAGGGACTGCAGCGTGTCATATACAGGACAATGCACGGACTGCAGCGTGTCATATACAGGACAATGCAGGGACTGCAGCGTGTCATATACAGGACAATGCAGGGACTGCAGCGTGTCATATACAGGACAATGCACGGACTGCAGCGTGTCATATACAGGACAATGCACGGACTGCAGCGTGTCATATACAGGACAATGCACGGACTGCAGCGTGTCATATACAGGACAATGCAGGGACTGCAGCGTGTCATATACAGGACAATGCACGGACTGCAGCGTGTCATATACAGGACAATGCACGGACTGCAGCGTGTCATATACAGGACAATGCACGGACTGCAGCGTGTCATATACAGGACAATGCAGGGACTGCAGCGTGTCATATACAGGACAATGCACGGACTGCAGCGTGTCATATACAGGACAATGCACGGACTGCAGCGTGTCATATACAGGACAATGCACGGACTGCAGCGTGTCATATACAGGACAATGCACGGACTGCAGCATGTCATATACAGGACAATGCAGGGACTGCAGCGTGTCATATACAGGACAATGCAGGGACTGCAGCGTGTCATATACAGGACAATGCAGGGACTGCAGCGTGTCATATACAGGACAATGCAGGGACTGCAGCGTGTCATATACAGGACAATGCAGGGACTGCAGCGTGTCATATACAGGACAATGCAGGGACTGCAGCGTGTCATATACAGGACAATGCACGGACTGCAGCGTGTCATATACAGGACAATGCACGGACTGCAGCGTGTCATATACAGGACAATGCAGGGACTGCAGCGTGTCATATACAGGACAATGCAGGGACTGCAGCGTGTCATATACAGGACAATGCAGGGACTGCAGCGTGTCATATACAGGACAATGCACGGACTGCAGCGTGTCATATACAGGACAATGCACGGACTGCAGCGTGTCATATACAGGACAATGCAGGGACTGCAGCGTGTCATATACAGGACAATGCAGGGACTGCAGCGTGTCATATACAGGACAATGCAGGGACTGCAGCGTGTCATATACAGGACAATGCAGGGACTGCAGCGTGTCATATACAGGACAATGCAGGGACTGCAGCGTGTCATATACAGGACAATGCACGGACTGCAGCGTGTCATATACAGGACAATGCACGGACTGCAGCGTGTCATATACAGGACAATGCACGGACTGCAGCGTGTCATATACAGGACAATGCAGGGACTGCAGCGTGTCATATACAGGACAATGCACGGACTGCAGCGTGTCATATACAGGACAATGCAGGGACTGCAGCGTGTCATATACAGGACAATGCACGGACTGCAGTGTGTCATATACAGGACAATGCACGGACTGCAGCGTGTCATATACAGGACAATGCACGGACTGCAGCGTGTCATATACAGGACAATGCAGGGACTGCAGCGTGTCATATACAGGACAATGCAGGACTGCAGCGTGTCATATACAGGACAATGCAGGGACTGCAGCGTGTCATATACAGGACAATGCAGGGACTGCAGCGTGTCATATACAGGACAATGCACGGACTGCAGCGTGTCATATACAGGACAATGCACAGACTGCAGCGTGTCATATACAGGACAATGCACGGACTGCAGCGTGTCATATACAGGACAATGCAGGACTGCAGCGTGTCATATACAGGACAATGCACGGACTGCAGCGTGTCATATACAGGACAATGCACGGACTGCAGCGTGTCATATACAGGACAATGCACGGACTGCAGCGTGTCATATACAGGACAATGCAGGGACTGCAGCGTGTCATATACAGGACAATGCACGGACTGCAGCGTGTCATATACAGGACAATGCACGGACTGCAGCGTGTCATATACAGGACAATGCAGGGACTGCAGCGTGTCATATACAGGACAATGCACGGACTGCAGCGTGTCATATACAGGACAATGCAGGGACTGCAGCGTGTCATATACAGGACAATGCAGGGACTGCAGCGTGTCATATACAGGACAATGCAGGGACTGCAGCGTGTCATATACAGGACAATGCAGGGACTGCAGCGTGTCATATACAGGACAATGCAGGGACTGCAGCGTGTCATATACAGGACAATGCAGGGACTGCAGCGTGTCATATACAGGACAATGCACGGACTGCAGCGTGTCATATACAGGACAATGCACGGACTGCAGCGTGTCATATACAGGACAATGCAGGGACTGCAGCGTGTCATATACAGGACAATGCAGGGACTGCAGCGTGTCATATACAGGACAATGCACGGACTGCAGCGTGTCATATACAGGACAATGCACGGACTGCAGCGTGTCATATACAGGACAATGCAGGGACTGCAGCGTGTCATATACAGGACAATGCAGGGACTGCAGCGTGTCATATACAGGACAATGCAGGGACTGCAGCGTGTCATATACAGGACAATGCAGGGACTGCAGCGTGTCATATACAGGACAATGCAGGGACTGCAGCGTGTCATATACAGGACAATGCAGGGACTGCAGCGTGTCATATACAGGACAATGCAGGACTGCAGCGTGTCATATACAGGACAATGCACGGACTGCAGCGTGTCATATACAGGACAATGCACGGACTGCAGCGTGTCATATACAGGACAATGCACGGACTGCAGCGTGTCATATACAGGACAATGCAGGGACTGCAGCGTGTCATATACAGGACAATGCACGGACTGCAGCGTGTCATATACAGGACAATGCACGGACTGCAGCGTGTCATATACAGGACAATGCACGGACTGCAGCATGTCATATACAGGACAATGCACGGACTGCAGCGTGTCATATACAGGACAATGCACGGACTGCAGCGTGTCATATACAGGACAATGCACGGACTGCAGCGTGTCATATACAGGACAATGCACGGACTGCAGCGTGTCATATACAGGACAATGCACGGACTGCAGCGTGTCATATACAGGACAATGCACGGACTGCAGCGTGTCATATACAGGACAATGCACGGGCTGCAGCGTGTCATATACAGGACAATGCACGGACTGCAGCGTGTCATATACAGGACAATGCAGGGACTGCAGCGTGTCATATACAGGACAATGCAGGGACTGCAGCGTGTCATATACAGGACAATGCACGGACTGCAGCGTGTCATATACAGGACAATGCAGGGACTGCAGCGTGTCATATACAGGACAATGCACGGACTGCAGCGTGTCATATACAGGACAATGCACGGACTGCAGCGTGTCATATACAGGACAATGCACGGACTGCAGCGTGTCATATACAGGACAATGCACGGACTGCAGCGTGTCATATACAGGACAATGCACGGACTGCAGCGTGTCATATACAGGACAATGCAGGGACTGCAGCGTGTCATATACAGGACAATGCACGGACTGCAGCGTGTCATATACAGGACAATGCACGGACTGCAGCGTGTCATATACAGGACAATGCACGGACTGCAGCGTGTCATATACAGGACAATGCAGGGACTGCAGCGTGTCATATACAGGACAATGCACGGACTGCAGCGTGTCATATACAGGACAATGCAGGGACTGCAGCGTGTCATATACAGGACAATGCACGGACTGCAGCGTGTCATATACAGGACAATGCACGGACTGCAGCGTGTCATATACAGGACAATGCACGGACTGCAGCGTGTCATATACAGGACAATGCAGGGACTGCAGCGTGTCATATACAGGACAATGCACGGACTGCAGCGTGTCATATACAGGACAATGCAGGGACTGCAGCGTGTCATATACAGGACAATGCAGGGACTGCAGCGTGTCATATACAGGACAATGCACGGACTGCAGCGTGTCATATACAGGACAATGCAGGGACTGCAGCGTGTCATATACAGGACAATGCAGGGACTGCAGCGTGTCATATACAGGACAATGCAGGGACTGCAGCGTGTCATATACAGGACAATGCACGGACTGCAGCGTGTCATATACAGGACAATGCAGGGACTGCAGCGTGTCATATACAGGACAATGCACGGACTGCAGCGTGTCATATACAGGACAATGCACGGACTGCAGCGTGTCATATACAGGACAATGCACGGACTGCAGCGTGTCATATACAGGACAATGCAGGGACTGCAGCGTGTCATATACAGGACAATGCACGGACTGCAGCGTGTCATATACAGGACAATGCACGGACTGCAGCGTGTCATATACAGGACAATGCACGGACTGCAGCGTGTCATATACAGGACAATGCACGGACTGCAGCGTGTCATATACAGGACAATGCACGGACTGCAGCGTGTCATATACAGGACAATGCACGGACTGCAGCGTGTCATATACAGGACAATGCACGGACTGCAGCGTGTCATATACAGGACAATGCAGGGACTGCAGCGTGTCATATACAGGACAATGCACGGACTGCAGCGTGTCATATACAGGACAATGCACGGACTGCAGCGTGTCATATACAGGACAATGCAGGGACTGCAGCGTGTCATATACAGGACAATGCAGGGACTGCAGCGTGTCATATACAGGACAATGCACGGACTGCAGCGTGTCATATACAGGACAATGCACGGACTGCAGCGTGTCATATACAGGACAATGCACGGACTGCAGCGTGTCATATACAGGACAATGCACGGACTGCAGCGTGTCATATACAGGACAATGCAGGGACTGCAGCGTGTCATATACAGGACAATGCAGGGACTGCAGCGTGTCATATACAGGACAATGCAGGGACTGCAGCGTGTCATATACAGGACAATGCACGGACTGCAGCGTGTCATATACAGGACAATGCAGGGACTGCAGCGTGTCATATACAGGACAATGCACGGACTGCAGCGTGTCATATACAGGACAATGCACGGACTGCAGCGTGTCATATACAGGACAATGCAGGGACTGCAGCGTGTCATATACAGGACAATGCACGGACTGCAGCGTGTCATATACAGGACAATGCAGGGACTGCAGCGTGTCATATACAGGACAATGCACGGACTGCAGCGTGTCATATACAGGACAATGCACGGACTGCAGCGTGTCATATACAGGACAATGCACGGACTGCAGCGTGTCATATACAGGACAATGCAGGGACTGCAGCGTGTCATATACAGGACAATGCACGGACTGCAGCGTGTCATATACAGGACAATGCAGGGACTGCAGCGTGTCATATACAGGACAATGCACGGACTGCAGCGTGTCATATACAGGACAATGCAGGACTGCAGCGTGTCATATACAGGACAATGCACGGACTGCAGCGTGTCATATACAGGACAATGCACGGACTGCAGCGTGTCATATACAGGACAATGCAGGACTGCAGCGTGTCATATACAGACAATGCACGGACTGCAGCGTGTCATATACAGGACAATGCAGGGACTGCAGCGTGTCATATACAGGACAATGCACGGACTGCAGCTTGTCATATACAGGACAATGCACGGACTGCAGCGTGTCATATACAGGACAATGCACGGACTGCAGCGTGTCATATACAGGACAATGCAGGGACTGCAGCGTGTCATATACAGGACAATGCACGGACTGCAGCGTGTCATATACAGGACAATGCAGGGACTGCAGCGTGTCATATACAGGACAATGCACGGACTGCAGCGTGTCATATACAGGACAATGCACGGACTGCAGCGTGTCATATACAGGACAATGCAGGGACTGCAGCGTGTCATATACAGGACAATGCAGGGACTGCAGCGTGTCATATACAGGACAATGCAGGGACTGCAGCGTGTCATATACAGGACAATGCACGGACTGCAGCGTGTCATATACAGGACAATGCACGGACTGCAGCGTGTCATATACAGGACAATGCAGGGACTGCAGCGTGTCATATACAGGACAATGCAGGGACTGCAGCGTGTCATATACAGGACAATGCAGGGACTGCAGCGTGTCATATACAGGACAATGCAGGGACTGCAGCGTGTCATATACAGGACAATGCAGGGACTGCAGCGTGTCATATACAGGACAATGCAGGGACTGCAGCGTGTCATATACAGGACAATGCAGGACTGCAGCGTGTCATATACAGGACAATGCACGGACTGCAGCGTGTCATATACAGGACAATGCACGGACTGCAGCGTGTCATATACAGGACAATGCACGGACTGCAGCGTGTCATATACAGGACAATGCAGGGACTGCAGCGTGTCATATACAGGACAATGCACGGACTGCAGCGTGTCATATACAGGACAATGCAGGGACTGCAGCGTGTCATATACAGGACAATGCACGGACTGCAGTTGTCATATACAGGACAATGCAAGGGCTGCAGCGTGTCATATACAGGACAATGCACGGACTGCAGCGTGTCATATACAGGACAATGCAGGGACTGCAGCGTGTCATATACAGGACAATGCACGGACTGCAGCGTGTCATATACAGGACAATGCAGGGACTGCAGCGTGTCATATACAGGACAATGCAGGGACTGCAGCGTGTCATATACAGGACAATGCAGGGACTGCAGCATGTCATATACAGGACAATGCAGGACTGCAGCGTGTCATATACAGGACAATGCACGGACTGCAGCGTGTCATATACAGGACAATGCAGGGACTGCAGCGTGTCATATACAGGACAATGCACGGACTGCAGCGTGTCATATACAGGACAATGCACGGACTGCAGCGTGTCATATACAGGACAATGCACGGACTGCAGCATGTCATATACAGGACAATGCAGGGACTGCAGTTTGTCATATACAGGACAATGCACGGACTGCAGCGTGTCATATACAGGACAATGCACGGACTGCAGCGTGTCATATACAGGACAATGCAGGGACTGCAGCGTGTCATATACAGGACAATGCACGGACTGCAGCGTGTCATATACAGGACAATGCAGGGACTGCAGCGTGTCATATACAGGACAATGCAGGGACTGCAGCGTGTCATATACAGGACAATGCAGGACTGCAGCGTGTCATATACAGGACAATGCAGGGACTGCAGCGTGTCATATACAGGACAATGCAGGGACTGCAGCGTGTCATATACAGGACAATGCAGGGACTGCAGCGTGTCATATACAGGACAATGCACGGACTGCAGCGTGTCATATACAGGACAATGCACGGACTGCAGCGTGTCATATACAGGACAATGCAGGGACTGCAGCGTGTCATATACAGGACAATGCAGGGACTGCAGCGTGTCATATACAGGACAATGCACGGACTGCAGCGTGTCATATACAGGACAATGCACGGACTGCAGCGTGTCATATACAGGACAATGCAGGACTGCAGCGTGTCATATACAGGACAATGCAGGGACTGCAGCGTGTCATATACAGGACAATGCAGGGACTGCAGCGTGTCATATACAGGACAATGCACGGACTGCAGCGTGTCATATACAGGACAATGCAGGGACTGCAGCGTGTCATATACAGGACAATGCAGGGACTGCAGCGTGTCATATACAGGACAATGCACGGACTGCAGCGTGTCATATACAGGACAATGCACGGACTGCAGCGTGTCATATACAGGACAATGCACGGACTGCAGCGTGTCATATACAGGACAATGCACGGACTGCAGCGTGTCATATACAGGACAATGCAGGGACTGCAGCGTGTCATATACAGGACAATGCACGGACTGCAGCGTGTCATATACAGGACAATGCAGGGACTGCAGCGTGTCATATACAGGACAATGCACGGACTGCAGCGTGTCATATACAGGACAATGCACGGACTGCAGCGTGTCATATACAGGACAATGCAGGGACTGCAGCGTGTCATATACAGGACAATGCAGGGACTGCAGCGTGTCATATACAGGACAATGCACGGACTGCAGCGTGTCATATACAGGACAATGCACGGACTGCAGCGTGTCATATACAGGACAATGCAGGGACTGCAGCGTGTCATATACAGGACAATGCACGGACTGCAGCGTGTCATATACAGGACAATGCACGGACTGCAGCGTGTCATATACAGGACAATGCACGGACTGCAGCGTGTCATATACAGGACAATGCAGGGACTGCAGCGTGTCATATACAGGACAATGCACGGACTGCAGCGTGTCATATACAGGACAATGCACGGACTGCAGCGTGTCATATACAGGACAATGCACGGACTGCAGCGTGTCATATACAGGACAATGCAGGGACTGCAGCGTGTCATATACAGGACAATGCACGGACTGCAGCGTGTCATATACAGGACAATGCACGGACTGCAGCGTGTCATATACAGGACAATGCAGGGACTGCAGCGTGTCATATACAGGACAATGCACGGACTGCAGCGTGTCATATACAGGACAATGCACGGACTGCAGCGTGTCATATACAGGACAATGCAGGGACTGCAGCGTGTCATATACAGGACAATGCACGGACTGCAGCGTGTCATATACAGGACAATGCAGGGACTGCAGCGTGTCATATACAGGACAATGCAGGGACTGCAGCGTGTCATATACAGGACAATGCAGGGACTGCAGCGTGTCATATACAGGACAATGCACGGACTGCAGCGTGTCATATACAGGACAATGCACGGACTGCAGCGTGTCATATACAGGACAATGCAGGGACTGCAGCGTGTCATATACAGGACAATGCAGGGACTGCAGCGTGTCATATACAGGACAATGCAGGGACTGCAGCGTGTCATATACAGGACAATGCACGGACTGCAGCGTGTCATATACAGGACAATGCACGGACTGCAGCGTGTCATATACAGGACAATGCAGGGACTGCAGCGTGTCATATACAGGACAATGCAGGGACTGCAGCGTGTCATATACAGGACAATGCAGGGACTGCAGCGTGTCATATACAGGACAATGCAGGGACTGCAGCGTGTCATATACAGGACAATGCAGGGACTGCAGCGTGTCATATACAGGACAATGCAGGGACTGCAGCGTGTCATATACAGGACAATGCACGGACTGCAGCGTGTCATATACAGGACAATGCACGGACTGCAGCGTGTCATATACAGGACAATGCAGGGACTGCAGCGTGTCATATACAGGACAATGCACGGACTGCAGCGTGTCATATACAGGACAATGCAGGGACTGCAGCGTGTCATATACAGGACAATGCACGGACTGCAGCGTGTCATATACAGGACAATGCAGGGACTGCAGCGTGTCATATACAGGACAATGCACGGACTGCAGCGTGTCATATACAGGACAATGCAGGGACTGCAGCGTGTCATATACAGGACAATGCAGGGACTGCAGCGTGTCATATACAGGACAATGCAGGGACTGCAGCGTGTCATATACAGGACAATGCAGGGACTGCAGCGTGTCATATACAGGACAATGCACGGACTGCAGCGTGTCATATACAGGACAATGCACGGACTGCAGCGTGTCATATACAGGACAATGCACGGACTGCAGCGTGTCATATACAGGACAATGCAGGGACTGCAGCGTGTCATATACAGGACAATGCACGGACTGCAGCGTGTCATATACAGGACAATGCACGGACTGCAGCGTGTCATATACAGGACAATGCACGGACTGCAGCGTGTCATATACAGGACAATGCAGGGACTGCAGCGTGTCATATACAGGACAATGCACGGACTGCAGCGTGTCATATACAGGACAATGCACGGACTGCAGCGTGTCATATACAGGACAATGCAGGGACTGCAGCGTGTCATATACAGGACAATGCACGGACTGCAGCGTGTCATATACAGGACAATGCAGGGACTGCAGCGTGTCATATACAGGACAATGCACGGACTGCAGCGTGTCATATACAGGACAATGCAGGGACTGCAGCGTGTCATATACAGGACAATGCAGGGACTGCAGCGTGTCATATACAGGACAATGCAGGGACTGCAGCGTGTCATATACAGGACAATGCAGGGACTGCAGCGTGTCATATACAGGACAATGCACGGACTGCAGCGTGTCATATACAGGACAATGCACGGACTGCAGCGTGTCATATACAGGACAATGCAGGGACTGCAGCGTGTCATATACAGGACAATGCAGGGACTGCAGCGTGTCATATACAGGACAATGCACGGACTGCAGCGTGTCATATACAGGACAATGCACGGACTGCAGCGTGTCATATACAGGACAATGCAGGGACTGCAGCGTGTCATATACAGGACAATGCAGGGACTGCAGCGTGTCATATACAGGACAATGCACGGACTGCAGCGTGTCATATACAGGACAATGCAGGGACTGCAGCGTGTCATATACAGGACAATGCAGGGACTGCAGCGTGTCATATACAGGACAATGCAGGGACTGCAGCGTGTCATATACAGGACAATGCAGGGACTGCAGCGTGTCATATACAGGACAATGCACGGACTGCAGCGTGTCATATACAGGACAATGCACGGACTGCAGCGTGTCATATACAGGACAATGCACGGACTGCAGCGTGTCATATACAGGACAATGCAGGGACTGCAGCGTGTCATATACAGGACAATGCACGGACTGCAGCGTGTCATATACAGGACAATGCAGGGACTGCAGCGTGTCATATACAGGACAATGCACGGACTGCAGCGTGTCATATACAGGACAATGCACGGACTGCAGCGTGTCATATACAGGACAATGCACGGACTGCAGCGTGTCATATACAGGACAATGCACGGGACTGCAGCGTGTCATATACAGGACAATGCACGGACTGCAGCGTGTCATATACAGGACAATGCACGGACTGCAGCGTGTCATATACAGGACAATGCACGGACTGCAGCGTGTCATATACAGGACAATGCACGGACTGCAGCGTGTCATATACAGGACAATGCACGGACTGCAGCGTGTCATATACAGGACAATGCAGGGACTGCAGCGTGTCATATACAGGACAATGCACGGACTGCAGCGTGTCATATACAGGACAATGCAGGGACTGCAGCGTGTCATATACAGGACAATGCACGGACTGCAGCGTGTCATATACAGGACAATGCACGGACTGCAGCGTGTCATATACAGGACAATGCACGGACTGCAGCGTGTCATATACAGGACAATGCACGGACTGCAGCGTGTCATATACAGGACAATGCACGGACTGCAGCGTGTCATATACAGGACAATGCAGGGACTGCAGCGTGTCATATACAGGACAATGCACGGACTGCAGCGTGTCATATACAGGACAATGCACGGACTGCAGCGTGTCATATACAGGACAATGCAGGGACTGCAGCGTGTCATATACAGGACAATGCAGGGACTGCAGCGTGTCATATACAGGACAATGCAGGGACTGCAGCGTGTCATATACAGGACAATGCACGGACTGCAGCGTGTCATATACAGGACAATGCACGGACTGCAGCGTGTCATATACAGGACAATGCACGGACTGCAGCGTGTCATATACAGGACAATGCACGGACTGCAGCGTGTCATATACAGGACAATGCAGGGACTGCAGCGTGTCATATACAGGACAATGCAGGGACTGCAGCGTGTCATATACAGGACAATGCAGGGACTGCAGCGTGTCATATACAGGACAATGCAGGGACTGCAGCGTGTCATATACAGGACAATGCACGGACTGCAGCGTGTCATATACAGGACAATGCACGGACTGCAGCGTGTCATATACAGGACAATGCAGGGACTGCAGCGTGTCATATACAGGACAATGCACGGACTGCAGCGTGTCATATACAGGACAATGCACGGACTGCAGCGTGTCATATACAGGACAATGCACGGACTGCAGCGTGTCATATACAGGACAATGCACGGACTGCAGCGTGTCATATACAGGACAATGCACGGACTGCAGCGTGTCATATACAGGACAATGCAGGGACTGCAGCGTGTCATATACAGGACAATGCACGGACTGCAGCGTGTCATATACAGGACAATGCACGGACTGCAGCGTGTCATATACAGGACAATGCACGGACTGCAGCGTGTCATATACAGGACAATGCACGGACTGCAGCGTGTCATATACAGGACAATGCACGGACTGCAGCGTGTCATATACAGGACAATGCACGGACTGCAGCGTGTCATATACAGGACAATGCAGGGACTGCAGCGTGTCATATACAGGACAATGCACGGACTGCAGCGTGTCATATACAGGACAATGCACGGACTGCAGCGTGTCATATACAGGACAATGCAGGGACTGCAGCGTGTCATATACAGGACAATGCACGGACTGCAGCGTGTCATATACAGGACAATGCAGGGACTGCAGCGTGTCATATACAGGACAATGCAGGGACTGCAGCGTGTCATATACAGGACAATGCAGGGACTGCAGCGTGTCATATACAGGACAATGCAGGGACTGCAGCGTGTCATATACAGGACAATGCAGGGACTGCAGCGTGTCATATACAGGACAATGCACGGACTGCAGCGTGTCATATACAGGACAATGCACGGACTGCAGCGTGTCATATACAGGACAATGCACGGACTGCAGCGTGTCATATACAGGACAATGCAGGGACTGCAGCGTGTCATATACAGGACAATGCACGGACTGCAGCGTGTCATATACAGGACAATGCACGGACTGCAGCGTGTCATATACAGGACAATGCACGGACTGCAGCGTGTCATATACAGGACAATGCAGGGACTGCAGCGTGTCATATACAGGACAATGCAGGGACTGCAGCGTGTCATATACAGGACAATGCAGGGACTGCAGCGTGTCATATACAGGACAATGCAGGGACTGCAGCGTGTCATATACAGGACAATGCACGGACTGCAGCGTGTCATATACAGGACAATGCACGGACTGCAGCGTGTCATATACAGGACAATGCAGGGACTGCAGCGTGTCATATACAGGACAATGCACGGACTGCAGCGTGTCATATACAGGACAATGCACGGACTGCAGCGTGTCATATACAGGACAATGCAGGGACTGCAGCGTGTCATATACAGGACAATGCAGGGACTGCAGCGTGTCATATACAGGACAATGCAGGGACTGCAGCGTGTCATATACAGGACAATGCACGGACTGCAGCGTGTCATATACAGGACAATGCAGGACTGCAGCGTGTCATATACAGGACAATGCACGGACTGCAGCGTGTCATATACAGGACAATGCAGGGACTGCAGCGTGTCATATACAGGACAATGCACGGACTGCAGCGTGTCATATACAGGACAATGCAGGGACTGCAGCGTGTCATATACAGGACAATGCAGGGACTGCAGCGTGTCATATACAGGACAATGCACGGACTGCAGCGTGTCATATACAGGACAATGCACGGACTGCAGCGTGTCATATACAGGACAATGCACGGACTGCAGCGTGTCATATACAGGACAATGCACGGGACTGCAGCGTGTCATATACAGGACAATGCACGGACTGCAGCGTGTCATATACAGGACAATGCACGGACTGCAGCGTGTCATATACAGGACAATGCACGGACTGCAGCGTGTCATATACAGGACAATGCACGGACTGCAGCGTGTCATATACAGGACAATGCACGGACTGCAGCGTGTCATATACAGGACAATGCACGGACTGCAGCGTGTCATATACAGGACAATGCAGGGACTGCAGCGTGTCATATACAGGACAATGCACGGACTGCAGCGTGTCATATACAGGACAATGCAGGGACTGCAGCGTGTCATATACAGGACAATGCACGGACTGCAGCGTGTCATATACAGGACAATGCAGGGACTGCAGCGTGTCATATACAGGACAATGCAGGGACTGCAGCGTGTCATATACAGGACAATGCAGGGACTGCAGCGTGTCATATACAGGACAATGCAGGGACTGCAGCGTGTCATATACAGGACAATGCACGGACTGCAGCGTGTCATATACAGGACAATGCACGGACTGCAGCGTGTCATATACAGGACAATGCACGGACTGCAGCGTGTCATATACAGGACAATGCAGGGACTGCAGCGTGTCATATACAGGACAATGCACGGACTGCAGCGTGTCATATACAGGACAATGCACGGACTGCAGCGTGTCATATACAGGACAATGCAGGGACTGCAGCGTGTCATATACAGGACAATGCACGGACTGCAGCGTGTCATATACAGGACAATGCAGGGACTGCAGCGTGTCATATACAGGACAATGCAGGGACTGCAGCGTGTCATATACAGGACAATGCAGGGACTGCAGCGTGTCATATACAGGACAATGCAGGGACTGCAGCGTGTCATATACAGGACAATGCAGGGACTGCAGCGTGTCATATACAGGACAATGCACGGACTGCAGCGTGTCATATACAGGACAATGCACGGACTGCAGCGTGTCATATACAGGACAATGCAGGGACTGCAGCGTGTCATATACAGGACAATGCACGGACTGCAGCGTGTCATATACAGGACAATGCAGGGACTGCAGCGTGTCATATACAGGACAATGCACGGACTGCAGAGTGTCATATACAGGACAATGCAGGACTGCAGCGTGTCATATACAGGACAATGCACGGACTGCAGCGTGTCATATACAGGACAATGCAGGGACTGCAGCGTGTCATATACAGGACAATGCACGGACTGCAGCGTGTCATATACAGGACAATGCAGGGACTGCAGCGTGTCATATACAGGACAATGCAGGGACTGCAGCGTGTCATATACAGGACAATGCACGGACTGCAGCGTGTCATATACAGGACAATGCACGGACTGCAGCGTGTCATATACAGGACAATGCACGGACTGCAGCGTGTCATATACAGGACAATGCAGGGACTGCAGCGTGTCATATACAGGACAATGCACGGACTGCAGCGTGTCATATACAGGACAATGCACGGACTGCAGCGTGTCATATACAGGACAATGCACGGACTGCAGCGTGTCATATACAGGACAATGCACGGACTGCAGCGTGTCATATACAGGACAATGCACGGACTGCAGCGTGTCATATACAGGACAATGCACGGACTGCAGCGTGTCATATACAGGACAATGCAGGGACTGCAGCGTGTCATATACAGGACAATGCACGGACTGCAGCGTGTCATATACAGGACAATGCACGGACTGCAGCGTGTCATATACAGGACAATGCAGGGACTGCAGCGTGTCATATACAGGACAATGCAGGGACTGCAGCGTGTCATATACAGGACAATGCAGGGACTGCAGCGTGTCATATACAGGACAATGCAGGGACTGCAGCGTGTCATATACAGGACAATGCAGGGACTGCAGCGTGTCATATACAGGACAATGCACGGACTGCAGCGTGTCATATACAGGACAATGCACGGACTGCAGCGTGTCATATACAGGACAATGCAGGGACTGCAGCGTGTCATATACAGGACAATGCAGGGACTGCAGCGTGTCATATACAGGACAATGCACGGACTGCAGCGTGTCATATACAGGACAATGCACGGACTGCAGCGTGTCATATACAGGACAATGCAGGGACTGCAGCGTGTCATATACAGGACAATGCAGGGACTGCAGCGTGTCATATACAGGACAATGCAGGGACTGCAGCGTGTCATATACAGGACAATGCAGGGACTGCAGCGTGTCATATACAGGACAATGCAGGGACTGCAGCGTGTCATATACAGGACAATGCAGGGACTGCAGCGTGTCATATACAGGACAATGCAGGGACTGCAGCGTGTCATATACAGGACAATGCACGGACTGCAGCGTGTCATATACAGGACAATGCAGGGACTGCAGCGTGTCATATACAGGACAATGCACGGACTGCAGCGTGTCATATACAGGACAATGCAGGGACTGCAGCGTGTCATATACAGGACAATGCACGGACTGCAGCGTGTCATATACAGGACAATGCAGGGACTGCAGCGTGTCATATACAGGACAATGCACGGACTGCAGCGTGTCATATACAGGACAATGCAGGACTGCAGCGTGTCATATACAGGACAATGCACGGACTGCAGCGTGTCATATACAGGACAATGCACGGGACTGCAGCGTGTCATATACAGGACAATGCACGGACTGCAGCGTGTCATATACAGGACAATGCAGGGACTGCAGCGTGTCATATACAGGACAATGCACGGACTGCAGCGTGTCATATACAGGACAATGCACGGGACTGCAGCGTGTCATATACAGGACAATGCAGGGACTGCAGCGTGTCATATACAGGACAATGCAGGGACTGCAGCGTGTCATATACAGGACAATGCACGGACTGCAGCGTGTCATATACAGGACAATGCACGGACTGCAGCGTGTCATATACAGGACAATGCACGGACTGCAGCGTGTCATATACAGGACAATGCAGGGACTGCAGCGTGTCATATACAGGACAATGCAGGGACTGCAGCGTGTCATATACAGGACAATGCAGGGACTGCAGCGTGTCATATACAGGACAATGCAGGGACTGCAGCGTGTCATATACAGGACAATGCACGGACTGCAGCGTGTCATATACAGGACAATGCAGGACTGCAGCGTGTCATATACAGGACAATGCACGGACTGCAGCGTGTCATATACAGGACAATGCACGGACTGCAGCGTGTCATATACAGGACAATGCACGGACTGCAGCGTGTCATATACAGGACAATGCAGGGACTGCAGCGTGTCATATACAGACAATGCACGGACTGCAGCGTGTCATATACAGGACAACGCACGGACTGCAGTGTGTCATACAGGACAATGCACGGACTGCAGCGTGTCATATACAGGACAATGCAAGGACTGCAGCGTGTCATATACAGGACAATGCACGGACTGCAGCGTGTCATATACAGGACAATGCAGGGACTGCAGCGTGTCATATACAGGACAATGCACGGACTGCAGCGTGTCATATACAGGACAATGCACGGACTGCAGCGTGTCATATACAGGACAATGCAGGGACTGCAGCGTGTCATATACAGGACAATGCACGGACTGCAGCATGTCATATACAGGACAATGCACGGACTGCAGCGTGTCATATACAGGACAATGCACGGACTGCAGCGTGTCATATACAGGACAATGCAGGGACTGCAGCGTGTCATATACAGGACAATGCACGGACTGCAGCGTGTCATATACAGGACAATGCACGGGACTGCAGCGTGTCATATACAGGACAATGCACGGACTGCAGCGTGTCATATACAGGACAATGCACGGACTGCAGCGTGTCATATACAGGACAATGCACGGGACTGCAGCGTGTCATATACAGGACAATGCACGGACTGCAGCGTGTCATATACAGGACAATGCACGGACTGCAGCGTGTCATATACAGGACAATGCACGGACTGCAGCGTGTCATATACAGGACAATGCAGGGACTGCAGCGTGTCATATACAGGACAATGCACGGACTGCAGCGTGTCATATACAGGACAATGCACGGACTGCAGCGTGTCATATACAGGACAATGCACGGACTGCAGCGTGTCATATACAGGACAATGCACGGACTGCAGCATGTCATATACAGGACAATGCACGGGACTGCAGCGTGTCATATACAGGACAATGCACGGACTGCAGCGTGTCATATACAGGACAATGCACGGACTGCAGCGTGTCATATACAGGACAATGCAGGGACTGCAGCGTGTCATATACAGGACAATGCACGGACTGCAGCGTGTCATATACAGGACAATGCACGGACTGCAGCGTGTCATATACAGGACAATGCAGGACTGCAGCGTGTCATATACAGGACAATGCAGGGACTGCAGCGTGTCATATACAGGACAATGCACGGACTGCAGCGTGTCATATACAGGACAATGCACGGACTGCAGCGTGTCATATACAGGACAATGCACGGACTGCAGCGTGTCATATACAGGACAATGCACGGACTGCAGCGTGTCATATACAGGACAATGCAGGGACTGCAGCGTGTCATATACAGGACAATGCAGGGACTGCAGTGTGTCATATACAGGACAATGCAGGACTGCAGCGTGTCATATACAGGACAATGCAGGGACTGCAGCGTGTCATATACAGGACAATGCAGGGACTGCAGCGTGTCATATACAGGACAATGCACGGACTGCAGCGTGTCATATACAGGACAATGCACGGACTGCAGCGTGTCATATACAGGACAATGCAGGGACTGCAGCGTGTCATATACAGGACAATGCACGGACTGCAGCGTGTCATATACAGGACAATGCAGGGACTGCAGCGTGTCATATACAGGACAATGCACGGACTGCAGCGTGTCATATACAGGACAATGCACGGACTGCAGCGTGTCATATACAGGACAATGCACGGACTGCAGCGTGTCATATACAGGACAATGCAGGGACTGCAGCGTGTCATATACAGGACAATGCACGGACTGCAGCGTGTCATATACAGGACAATGCAGGGACTGCAGCGTGTCATATACAGGACAATGCACGGACTGCAGCGTGTCATATACAGGACAATGCACGGACTGCAGCGTGTCATATACAGGACAATGCACGGACTGCAGCGTGTCATATACAGGACAATGCACGGACTGCAGCGTGTCATATACAGGACAATGCAGGGACTGCAGCGTGTCATATACAGGACAATGCACGGACTGCAGCGTGTCATATACAGGACAATGCACGGACTGCAGCGTGTCATATACAGGACAATGCAGGGACTGCAGCGTGTCATATACAGGACAATGCACGGACTGCAGCGTGTCATATACAGGACAATGCAGGGACTGCAGCGTGTCATATACAGGACAATGCAGGGACTGCAGCGTGTCATATACAGGACAATGCAGGGACTGCAGCGTGTCATATACAGGACAATGCAGGGACTGCAGCGTGTCATATACAGGACAATGCAGGGACTGCAGCGTGTCATATACAGGACAATGCAGGGACTGCAGCGTGTCATATACAGGACAATGCACGGACTGCAGCGTGTCATATACAGGACAATGCACGGACTGCAGCGTGTCATATACAGGACAATGCAGGGACTGCAGCGTGTCATATACAGGACAATGCAGGGACTGCAGCGTGTCATATACAGGACAATGCAGGGACTGCAGCGTGTCATATACAGGACAATGCACGGACTGCAGCGTGTCATATACAGGACAATGCACGGACTGCAGCGTGTCATATACAGGACAATGCAGGGACTGCAGCGTGTCATATACAGGACAATGCAGGGACTGCAGCGTGTCATATACAGGACAATGCAGGGACTGCAGCGTGTCATATACAGGACAATGCAGGGACTGCAGCGTGTCATATACAGGACAATGCACGGACTGCAGCGTGTCATATACAGGACAATGCAGGGACTGCAGCGTGTCATATACAGGACAATGCAGGGACTGCAGCGTGTCATATACAGGACAATGCACGGACTGCAGCGTGTCATATACAGGACAATGCACGGACTGCAGCGTGTCATATACAGGACAATGCAGGGACTGCAGCGTGTCATATACAGGACAATGCACGGACTGCAGCGTGTCATATACAGGACAATGCAGGACTGCAGCGTGTCATATACAGGACAATGCACGGACTGCAGCGTGTCATATACAGGACAATGCAGGACTGCAGCGTGTCATATACAGGACAATGCAGGGACTGCAGCGTGTCATATACAGGACAATGCAGGGGCTGCAGCGTGTCATATACAGGACAATGCAGGGGCTGCAGCGTGTCATATACAGGACAATGCAAGGACTGCAGCGTGTCATATACAGGACAATGCACGGACTGCAGCGTGTCATATACAGGACAATGCAGGGACTGCAGCGTGTCATATACAGGACAATGCAGGGACTGCAGCGTGTCATATACAGGACAATGCACGGACTGCAGCGTGTCATATACAGGACAATGCAGGACTGCAGCGTGTCATATACAGGACAATGCACGGACTGCAGCGTGTCATATACAGGACAATGCAGGGACTGCAGCGTGTCATATACAGGACAATGCACGGACTGCAGCGTGTCATATACAGGACAATGCACGGACTGCAGCGTGTCATATACAGGACAATGCACGGACTGCAGCGTGTCATATACAGGACAATGCAGGGACTGCAGCGTGTCATATACAGGACAATGCACGGACTGCAGCGTGTCATATACAGGACAATGCACGGACTGCAGCGTGTCATATACAGGACAATGCAGGGACTGCAGCGTGTCATATACAGGACAATGCACGGACTGCAGCGTGTCATATACAGGACAATGCAGGGACTGCAGCGTGTCATATACAGGACAATGCAGGGACTGCAGCGTGTCATATACAGGACAATGCACGGACTGCAGCGTGTCATATACAGGACAATGCAGGGACTGCAGCGTGTCATATACAGGACAATGCAGGGACTGCAGCGTGTCATATACAGGACAATGCAGGGACTGCAGCGTGTCATATACAGGACAATGCACGGACTGCAGCGTGTCATATACAGGACAATGCACGGACTGCAGCGTGTCATATACAGGACAATGCAGGGACTGCAGCGTGTCATATACAGGACAATGCAGGGACTGCAGCGTGTCATATACAGGACAATGCACGGACTGCAGCGTGTCATATACAGGACAATGCACGGACTGCAGCGTGTCATATACAGGACAATGCAGGACTGCAGCGTGTCATATACAGGACAATGCAGGGACTGCAGCGTGTCATATACAGGACAATGCAGGGACTGCAGCGTGTCATATACAGGACAATGCACGGACTGCAGCGTGTCATATACAGGACAATGCAGGGACTGCAGCGTGTCATATACAGGACAATGCAGGGACTGCAGCGTGTCATATACAGGACAATGCAGGGACTGCAGCGTGTCATATACAGGACAATGCACGGACTGCAGCGTGTCATATACAGGACAATGCACGGACTGCAGCGTGTCATATACAGGACAATGCACGGACTGCAGCGTGTCATATACAGGACAATGCAGGGACTGCAGCGTGTCATATACAGGACAATGCACGGACTGCAGCGTGTCATATACAGGACAATGCACGGACTGCAGCGTGTCATATACAGGACAATGCAGGGACTGCAGCGTGTCATATACAGGACAATGCACGGACTGCAGCGTGTCATATACAGGACAATGCAGGGACTGCAGCGTGTCATATACAGGACAATGCACGGACTGCAGCGTGTCATATACAGGACAATGCACGGACTGCAGCGTGTCATATACAGGACAATGCACGGACTGCAGCGTGTCATATACAGGACAATGCACGGACTGCAGCGTGTCATATACAGGACAATGCACGGACTGCAGCGTGTCATATACAGGACAATGCAGGGACTGCAGCGTGTCATATACAGGACAATGCACGGACTGCAGCGTGTCATATACAGGACAATGCACGGACTGCAGCGTGTCATATACAGGACAATGCACGGACTGCAGCGTGTCATATACAGGACAATGCACGGACTGCAGCGTGTCATATACAGGACAATGCACGGACTGCAGCGTGTCATATACAGGACAATGCAGGGACTGCAGCGTGTCATATACAGGACAATGCAGGGACTGCAGCGTGTCATATACAGGACAATGCAGGGACTGCAGCGTGTCATATACAGGACAATGCACGGACTGCAGCGTGTCATATACAGGACAATGCAGGGACTGCAGCGTGTCATATACAGGACAATGCAGGGACTGCAGCGTGTCATATACAGGACAATGCAGGGACTGCAGCGTGTCATATACAGGACAATGCAGGGACTGCAGCGTGTCATATACAGGACAATGCACGGACTGCAGCGTGTCATATACAGGACAATGCAGGGACTGCAGCGTGTCATATACAGGACAATGCAGGGACTGCAGCGTGTCATATACAGGACAATGCACGGACTGCAGCGTGTCATATACAGGACAATGCACGGACTGCAGCGTGTCATATACAGGACAATGCAGGGACTGCAGCGTGTCATATACAGGACAATGCACGGACTGCAGCGTGTCATATACAGGACAATGCAGGGACTGCAGCGTGTCATATACAGGACAATGCACGGACTGCAGCGTGTCATATACAGGACAATGCAAGGACTGCAGCGTGTCATATACAGGACAATGCACGGACTGCAGCGTGTCATATACAGGACAATGCAGGGACTGCAGTGTGTCATATACAGGACAATGCACGGACTGCAGCGTGTCATATACAGGACAATGCAGGGACTGCAGCGTGTCATATACAGGACAATGCAGGGACTGCAGCGTGTCATATACAGGACAATGCACGGACTGCAGCGTGTCATATACAGGACAATGCAGGACTGCAGCGTGTCATATACAGGACAATGCACGGACTGCAGCGTGTCATATACAGGACAATGCAGGGACTGCAGCGTGTCATATACAGGACAATGCACGGACTGCAGCGTGTCATATACAGGACAATGCACGGACTGCAGCGTGTCATATACAGGACAATGCACGGACTGCAGCGTGTCATATACAGGACAATGCAGGGACTGCAGCGTGTCATATACAGGACAATGCACGGACTGCAGCGTGTCATATACAGGACAATGCACGGACTGCAGCGTGTCATATACAGGACAATGCAGGGACTGCAGCGTGTCATATACAGGACAATGCACGGACTGCAGCGTGTCATATACAGGACAATGCAGGGACTGCAGCGTGTCATATACAGGACAATGCAGGGACTGCAGCGTGTCATATACAGGACAATGCAGGGACTGCAGCGTGTCATATACAGGACAATGCAGGGACTGCAGCGTGTCATATACAGGACAATGCAGGGACTGCAGCGTGTCATATACAGGACAATGCAGGGACTGCAGCGTGTCATATACAGGACAATGCACGGACTGCAGCGTGTCATATACAGGACAATGCACGGACTGCAGCGTGTCATATACAGGACAATGCAGGGACTGCAGCGTGTCATATACAGGACAATGCAGGGACTGCAGCGTGTCATATACAGGACAATGCACGGACTGCAGCGTGTCATATACAGGACAATGCACGGACTGCAGCGTGTCATATACAGGACAATGCAGGGACTGCAGCGTGTCATATACAGGACAATGCAGGGACTGCAGCGTGTCATATACAGGACAATGCAGGGACTGCAGCGTGTCATATACAGGACAATGCAGGGACTGCAGCGTGTCATATACAGGACAATGCAGGGACTGCAGCGTGTCATATACAGGACAATGCAGGGACTGCAGCGTGTCATATACAGGACAATGCAGGACTGCAGCGTGTCATATACAGGACAATGCACGGACTGCAGCGTGTCATATACAGGACAATGCACGGACTGCAGCGTGTCATATACAGGACAATGCACGGACTGCAGCGTGTCATATACAGGACAATGCAGCTGCTGCAGCGTGTCATATACAGGACAATGCACGGACTGCAGCGTGTCATATACAGGACAATGCAGGGACTGCAGCGTGTCATATACAGGACAATGCACGGACTGCAGCGTGTCATATACAGGACAATGCACGGACTGCAGCGTGTCATATACAGGACAATGCACGGACTGCAGCGTGTCATATACAGGACAATGCACGGGCTGCAGCGTGTCATATACAGGACAATGCACGGACTGCAGCATGTCATATACAGGACAATGCAGGGACTGCAGCGTGTCATATACAGGACAATGCACGGACTGCAGCGTGTCATATACAGGACAATGCACGGGACTGCAGCGTGTCATATACAGGACAATGCACGGACTGCAGCGTGTCATATACAGGACAATGCACGGACTGCAGCGTGTCATATACAGGACAATGCACGGACTGCAGCGTGTCATATACAGGACAATGCAGGGACTGCAGCGTGTCATATACAGGACAATGCACGGACTGCAGCGTGTCATATACAGGACAATGCACGGACTGCAGCGTGTCATATACAGGACAATGCACGGACTGCAGCGTGTCATATACAGGACAATGCAGGGACTGCAGCGTGTCATATACAGGACAATGCACGGACTGCAGCGTGTCATATACAGGACAATGCACGGACTGCAGCGTGTCATATACAGGACAATGCACGGACTGCAGCGTGTCATATACAGGACAATGCACGGACTGCAGCGTGTCATATACAGGACAATGCAGGGACTGCAGCGTGTCATATACAGGACAATGCACGGACTGCAGCGTGTCATATACAGGACAATGCAGGGACTGCAGCGTGTCATATACAGGACAATGCAGGGACTGCAGCGTGTCATATACAGGACAATGCAGGGACTGCAGCGTGTCATATACAGGACAATGCACGGACTGCAGCGTGTCATATACAGGACAATGCACGGACTGCAGCGTGTCATATACAGGACAATGCACGGACTGCAGCGTGTCATATACAGGACAATGCACGGACTGCAGCGTGTCATATACAGGACAATGCAGGGACTGCAGCGTGTCATATACAGGACAATGCAGGGACTGCAGCGTGTCATATACAGGACAATGCAGGGACTGCAGCGTGTCATATACAGGACAATGCAGGGACTGCAGCGTGTCATATACAGGACAATGCAGGGACTGCAGCGTGTCATATACAGGACAATGCACGGACTGCAGCGTGTCATATACAGGACAATGCACGGACTGCAGCGTGTCATATACAGGACAATGCACGGACTGCAGCGTGTCATATACAGGACAATGCACGGACTGCAGCGTGTCATATACAGGACAATGCAGGGACTGCAGCGTGTCATATACAGGACAATGCACGGACTGCAGCGTGTCATATACAGGACAATGCACGGACTGCAGCGTGTCATATACAGGACAATGCACGGACTGCAGCGTGTCATATACAGGACAATGCAGGGACTGCAGCGTGTCATATACAGGACAATGCACGGACTGCAGCGTGTCATATACAGGACAATGCAGGGACTGCAGCGTGTCATATACAGGACAATGCACGGACTGCAGCGTGTCATATACAGGACAATGCAGGGACTGCAGCGTGTCATATACAGGACAATGCAGGGACTGCAGTGTGTCATATACAGGACAATGCAGGGACTGCAGCGTGTCATATACAGGACAATGCAGGGACTGCAGCGTGTCATATACAGGACAATGCAGGGACTGCAGCGTGTCATATACAGGACAATGCAGGGACTGCAGCGTGTCATATACAGGACAATGCAGGGACTGCAGCGTGTCATATACAGGACAATGCACGGACTGCAGCGTGTCATATACAGGACAATGCAGGGACTGCAGCGTGTCATATACAGGACAATGCAGGGACTGCAGCGTGTCATATACAGGACAATGCAGGGACTGCAGCGTGTCATATACAGGACAATGCAGGGACTGCAGCGTGTCATATACAGGACAATGCAGGGACTGCAGCGTGTCATATACAGGACAATGCAGGGACTGCAGCGTGTCATATACAGGACAATGCAGGGACTGCAGCGTGTCATATACAGGACAATGCAGGGACTGCAGCGTGTCATATACAGGACAATGCAGGGACTGCAGCGTGTCATATACAGGACAATGCAGGGACTGCAGCGTGTCATATACAGGACAATGCAGGGACTGCAGCGTGTCATATACAGGACAATGCAGGAGCTGCAGCGTGTCATATACAGGACAATGCATGGACTGCAGCGTGTCATATACAGGACAATGCAGGGACTGCAGCGTGTCATATACAGGACAATGCACGGACTGCAGCGTGTCATATACAGGACAATGCAGGGACTGCAGCGTGTCATATACAGGACAATGCACGGACTGCAGCGTGTCATATACAGGACAATGCAGGGACTGCAGCGTGTCATATACAGGACAATGCAGGACTGCAGCGTGTCATATACAGGACAATGCACGGACTGCAGCTTGTCATATACAGGACAATGCACGGACTGCAGCGTGTCATATACAGGACAATGCACGGACTGCAGCGTGTCATATACAGGACAATGCAGGGACTGCAGCGTGTCATATACAGGACAATGCACGGACTGCAGCGTGTCATATACAGGACAATGCACGGACTGCAGCGTGTCATATACAGGACAATGCACGGACTGCAGCATGTCATATACAGGACAATGCAGGGACTGCAGCTTGTCATATACAGGACAATGCACGGACTGCAGCGTGTCATATACAGGACAATGCACGGACTGCAGCGTGTCATATACAGGACAATGCAGGGACTGCAGCGTGTCATATACAGGACAATGCACGGACTGCAGCATGTCATATACAGGACAATGCAGGGACTGCAGCGTGTCATATACAGGACAATGCAGGGACTGCAGCGTGTCATATACAGGACAATGCAGGGACTGCAGCGTGTCATATACAGGACAATGCAGGGACTGCAGCGTGTCATATACAGGACAATGCAGGGACTGCAGCGTGTCATATACAGGACAATGCAGGGACTGCAGCGTGTCATATACAGGACAATGCAGGGACTGCAGCGTGTCATATACAGGACAATGCAGGGACTGCAGCGTGTCATATACAGGACAATGCACGGACTGCAGCGTGTCATATACAGGACAATGCACGGACTGCAGCGTGTCATATACAGGACAATGCAGGGACTGCAGCGTGTCATATACAGGACAATGCAGGGACTGCAGCGTGTCATATACAGGACAATGCACGGACTGCAGCGTGTCATATACAGGACAATGCACGGACTGCAGCGTGTCATATACAGGACAATGCAGGGACTGCAGCGTGTCATATACAGGACAATGCAGGGACTGCAGCGTGTCATATACAGGACAATGCAGGGACTGCAGCGTGTCATATACAGGACAATGCACGGGACTGCAGCGTGTCATATACAG